>PNEQ01018152.1:80055-180651 GCA_003012365.1 Medauroidea extradentata | reverse complement strand
TAGAAACCTGGAGACCATTACCACTGATAAATTCTATTACAATATAAATTACAAAACCAGGAACACGTAATAAAATAACATGGCTCGAGGTGTCTACGGCCAAAGATACTTAAGTATACATAGACAAACAAACGTCAATATTCCTAAACATAAACAAATCAGGCGGATATATACAAATAATCAATTGCTATGTTACAATTTAAATCATATTTTGGGGAAAACTTAAATTTTACCATTTTTAATCGAAATATTTCTAACATAAGAATGATCAAACATCGAAACACGTATATCTTGATCTGGATTTTTTTTCTGTTTAATTGAAATCCGACACTTACATAATTTGGCATATTGAATTAAATTGAACTCAACTGATATTTTACATCAAACTGTAACGAATTTGTTCCAGTTGATACAGTTTTCTCAATACATTGCAAATAATTGAAGTTAATTGGAATTTTCGGATTTTCGTTAAGTTTATATTTAATGCTACCTCCCTAATTTGCTTCGTATTAAACGATTGGCCACAATATTTCCATTTTCTCAACAACAATTTTGCCAGTGTACGGTGCACTATCTATTGTGCCGTCCGCTTTGTATTCAGGTTGACTGTAAAAAATAGGACCATCGTCGTTAGAATCACGTATAAATGTAATTTTACAACTTCCTTTCCAATAAAAGTCATTACAATCTCTGATAAATCCGAATAAATATTTCAACGGATACAAAATTCCACTATGTTGATCTGTTCTAAAAGAGAATAATTTCTCTACTCCATGACCTTTTCCTACACCAGACTATTTTGGATTATTTTAGATCTCCTGATTATGATGCCGATGCTAGTAATACATGCTTCACAGTTGAAGTTTTTCCAGGATTATCAATACATTCAATAACATGCCCATGCTTCGAAATTTATATTTTTGAAAATTGGAATTGAAAGAAATGCTCACACAAATCAATAGTTAAGTCTTTAGCATAATTCACGTTACTATCCCTGTGATTCAATAAAAATTGTTGATACTACACATACGCTTCATTCGAATTCTGTTCTCATGTTGTATTCATTTAAATTATTTTTAGCCTTATTAGTTAGTGGAAACGTCTGACGTTCATAACTCTAAATTATTTATTCACTAATTTATAAAAAATTTATGCAACAATATTAATTTTATTTATCCATAGAATTATAACTATTATCAAAACCTTGCCATTTAACTAACACTTTATCTCCTTTTTTCGCAAAACGTTTTTCACTAAATAATATTTATCATATCTAGTCTTAATAAGTTCTGGTTCATAAAACAAACTTTTAATTGGTTAATTTTGCAATTATTTAGTTCTATATTTTTATTGGATTTGTATGCGATACTTCGGATATTTCAAATATTTCAGTCGACCAATTTGGTGTATATCTTTTTCAAACAATTTTTTAGCTTTACTTATTCGAACTTTATCTCCAATAGCAAATTTTGGTTTAGTTGTTTTTCTCGTTTTTTCGTAGGCCTACATATTAAACAGAATAGAGGCTTCTTTATTTTTATTTACATCAACAGGTTTCATTTCAATCGTTATGTGAACTGTGTAATTGTAATCACTTATTAGTTTTGGTAATATATTTATCCATTTATAACTTCCTTCTATAGCGAACATCTTCCACATTTTCTCCTTCAAGTTTCTATTAAATCTTTCGATAGCATTAGCTTTCTTATCACTAAATATTGAATAGTGTATTATATTTTAATCACTTATTAATTTTTGAAATATTTTATTGTAAAGTTCTTTGCCACGCCTAACTTGTCGATAACTTAATATATTTTAAAATGCTAATGTAACATTTTCACCAGATTTATCCTTAACTGGTACTGCCCATGCAAATTTGGAAAAAACGTCAATCACAGTCAGTATATTCCTAAATCATTTGTTAAGTTTTGAAATACTTTTGAGTGAACCTGAATCCATTTCGACTAAATCTGCCTGCCATATATTCAAAAATATTAAAAACTGCTCTTCTAGGATAAAATTTTCGAGCTGGTTAATGGATTTCATTTGCAGTTTGATGTTCAGTGTTCCTACACATAAACATTGATTTTTTTTACCATCACGACATCTAAAAATATATTTAATTATATTTTTTCCTCTTTATGTTTGCTCAAATGAAATATTATCACTTAGTGCAAGTTTTTTACATTTCAGACAGTACCTATACATTTAAATTATTGACGTTTATTTATTATGTGTAGATTATTACTACAGAACATTAAATTGAGGTGGTTTATGTGTTTAGGTGTTTAGATTTTCGGGTGTTTAGGAGATTTCATGGATGTTAATAAATATTTATCTAAAAAATTTTATCAGAATAACAGTCTAAAAAGAATATACTAATAAGACGTCAGCTAATTCAAAAGTTTAAATCTTTAAAAAATGCAAATAGGTGAATATGGAAAAAAATAATAAAAAGCAAAAACAACATATGGTTAATGGGATACACAATCTTGGAAAAAATCAAAAATGTTACTAATGGAAATAAAAATGTAATCAAAGAACTTGTTCCAGTTGCTGTTAAAATTTTGGATTATTCACAAACGTCTTCGCAAACATATTTTGAAAGAGAATTTTTTAAAGATAAATGCTTTGATGAAGCATTTGAGCATTTAACAGAGGGTATAGTACCATTTACTAGAACATTTATTGGTGAGAATGTAACAAAAATTTTAAACAATTGTAATGACAATTTTTTTTATTTATTAAGACCTGAAGAAAGTAAAAGATATATTGTTGATAGTGAAGAAGTCTTTAACGGTGATGAACTTACCGTTGAGGCAGTCAATATATCGGAATTGATGATTTGTTGAAATGTTTTACAGGAATGTACGTTTCAAGAAGTGACTATACAGGTGCTGATAATCAAAATTATAGTCCAGTTTTAACAGATACAAATGCGAGTTTCTCAAGATAACAATTCTGGGACACCAAATTCTTACAAAGGCAACAAATAGAAAAATATTGTAACTAGTTTATGAGTCGATTAAGAAAAAACCTTATTTATCAAAATATGGTAGCGGTATTAAAAATATACACATCTTCCAAAAGAATTCATATAAATGAACGATGTAAGGAAGCCTATTGATCGACTTCTCGTAAATCATTGTGAAGAGAATGCTGGGAATAAAAATTATTACAGTGAAAAAGTAGGAATAATGGATATGTTGATTAGCTAATTTAGTGATTTTGTCGTGAATAATCAAAATTAATTCCGTATCTTATACGAGTATTAAATACAAAACCGCCGTCATTTTTGGGAATCATAACATCACGACAAAGAAATATTCAATTATATAATTAATTTATTACCTTTCGAATTACATGCTCCAGGATATCACTTTCTAGGTCCTGAAACTAGATTGAAAGAGAGACTTAAGAGATGATAAACCAATAAATCCGTTAGAAACAGCAGCAATGGAACAAGATATAGCTCATCATCATCATCATCATCATCATCATCATCATCATCATCATCATAAAGATTTAGCTGAAAGACATGTTGCTGATAAAGAACTAGAAAGAAAGCTATTAAAAGAGTTTTTGCATCAGATGCAAATTTAAACGAGAGAATATGTGCTGGTGTGACAAGATCAGCTATGCATATTAAATGTAAAGTTGGTTGGGGTATTAAACTTAATTGTTAATAAAATTTTCGTTGTATAAATGAAAGTAAAATGTATTATATTTTAACTGTATGTTGTTGATCTTAAGAATCTAATACATTAAAATTCTCGTGTCACAGTGTTTGTTTCCATACTCCTCCGAAACAGCTCAACCGATTTCAATGACATTTTGTATATACATTCGGTAGGTCTGCAAATAGGTTTTAATCTATTTTTATACTCCTAAGTGCTATGGTTTAGTAAATATTTTTAATTTAATAATTTTAGAACCCGGTCGATAACTGTGTAAGTGACAATTGATCAGTTATCCTCACGAGCTGATACCAGTCTATCCCCGCCAGGTGTCGCTGCTCTATTATTATTTATTAATTTCTTTACTATTAGACCTCTTCCACTTATTTCCCGCATCCTTACACATTTATAATAAGTTATTTATGTGACAAAACAACGTTTAAATATAGATTCTTTTTTAAGAAAATAATGACTTTAACGTAAAACGAAGATACTTAAATATGGTAGACGAATGTCTCTTACTATCTCTATATAACAGCTTAACAAATTATCGAAATAAATGAAAACTGGGAATGGTTTAACAGTTCATAAAGGTGGATTATTACATTACTTTTACTGAATTAGCAACTCTCGGAACATTAGCTGGCGGTGTATCATCTATTGTTACACGTATGCCAAACACATGGTTTAAGAATTGTAAGAACAACGTAGACATAATTTAGAACTGGAAAAGCTTGGGAAATGTATAAAATCATTTTTAAAAAATAAAATAATTTTACAAAAATATTTTTATATTAAATATATAATTTAAAAAATTAATATTAAATATTTTCGCGGAGTATTTATGATTGATGAATTACCAAAAGGACTTCTTAAAATAGAATATCGTATAGTTAATTAGACGTTTCTAAAAAAATTATGGAACACAGTGGGTTTGTTATTGGAAAAACATTAAAATATGTATTTTATAAATTCATTTGGTGGCAATCCACTACGTAAATTATTTGAATGTCTTAGAGGAGACATAAATTAAAATAAAGACAGAATACAACATTTTGATGATGTTTTTGGTAGTCATTTGTGCGTGATAGTACCAGATCATTTATCACATAATATTAAATTTTCAAATATAATTTATTCCTTAATAAATAACGGATATCTTCGGAAACTTATTAACGAAATTTTGGGCTGAATAATTTTTGAAACATTTGAATAGTGGTAGTGAGGTAATAACAGGTGAATTACGTGAAGCAAAAATATAATTTGATGCATATTTGAGTAGTAAATTACAAAATTTAAACCAGCCAGTGAAAAATTCTAAAAATAGTATAATTGATTTGAGTCAATCAGCAAAAAATTTTAAATATGAATTAAATAATTTAACCCGATTAGTTAATTCAAAAGTTAAAAATTATGCAAACTAAATAAATTATTTAGACAATAGTTTTAACTCAAAAATAAAAACGATTAATTCAAATGTTTCAGATATAAATTCGAAATGTATAATACTGTTAAAGATTTAGAATCAAAATACGATACTTTTGTTATATATATTATAATTTAAGTATTTCAAACATAAACTCAAGATGTAATAATATAGTAAAATTTTAGAATCAAATTATGATACATTTATTGTATCGTTGGAGTGTATCACTTACCGGTACAAATGATAAAAATGATGTTTATTAATGCAATATTTAGATAAAGAATTAAATGAAACTAAATTAACAGTTGATACACAAATATATTATACATTGCGAAAAAATAAAATAGATGTTGAAAAAAATTTTAATGACAAATTACACGAAACTAAATTAAGTTAACAATTCATAGAGAAATTAATTATAAATTGCAAAAAACTAAAGGCGATACCGATAAAGATATAACATATACATTATATAAATTGTTTAGTTTTAGAAATAGTTATATAGGTATACGAGGTCGAAGAATTGTTGGTATGGCAGATCCAATTAATGAAATTGATGGTAAAGAATTAATTGGTAAATTAAATTAAACTAAATTAACAATTAAAGCAGAAATGAAAGATAAATGAAAAAAAAACTAAAGATGGTCTACTTAATGCAATAACTGGCGTATTGCGACTTTTGAAACAATAAGTTAAATTAAAAATTAAATACATAAATGCTAAATTATCAAATTTTAATTCATTAACAAATATAGACTATTTTCTAAAAAACAGAATTAAAGATATTCTTTTAGTTGGAAAATAGAGCATGAAAGATAGAAAAATAAGTTTACATTAATAACCAAACTATATTTGCCTTTATGATGACTGGGATAGTAAAAGAGATAATATACTGCAAAACCTACAACTACGTCATACAGAACATATTGCCCACGCTCACAATTTTCAGGTACTACAACACAGTTACAAAGCCTAAAGCCTTGTACGCTTGCGAAACGCTTACACCTTACAGAAAAGGTGACCTGGAAAATATCTCGAAAGAAGAACACAACATTCTAACAAAGACTCTTGGCCCCAAATTAACAGAAGATGGATACAGACAGCAATCCCGAAAATAAAACACAAAAAAATTCTAATCTCGTGGCAGAAATCAGAAAAAGGAAATTCAAATTTAAGGTCACACTCCCAGTTACCCATAAACAATACCACCATAAAATGCTACTCAAAAACATGTCCTGGATCCTGCAGGTTAGAAAAGCTGACATAAATCCATCAGAAATTTCCAGCTGAAACTCAGGTAGCCTGGGATAGTGAAATAGATAATAATAAAACCAGAAATATATAAGGATAGTATCCTAGCAAGTTATATTTCAAATAATACTATAATCGTAGTTGGTGACGTGAAACATTTATTTAAGTATTATCTGATAGTAAAATATTTTTTTTTTTACAATTCAGCAAACTACTAATTAAACCAGAACCTGAAATTCTATTTATTGCAATGATAATGACACATTAATAATTTTAAATATAAAATATTACATAGTAAATGTTTATACATTTGGAAATGCATTAACAAGAAAAAAAATATCCTTGGGAAACGTTTTCCTTCCACACTTAGAAGTAGACAACAATGTTAATTTCGAAGATAAAATACAAAGAAATGTCGCTAATCCAATTGCGCCTAATGATTCTGTTAATTAAGAGCATAACTATTCTAACAGAATTTGTATTACTCATTTAGTTGTAAATACAGCGCGAAAGATAAAATAGTATTTTTTTGGGAAATAAATTGAATAAATTTTTATAATCGGTTGAAAAGTAAATGCAATAATAATCAAACCGAATGATCTAAAACTATTTATTGAATTATGTAGAACAGTTGTTAATCCTAAAACTAAGTTATTTATTTAAGTAATTTTATGTTAAATAAAATGATAAATTATTTTTTAAAGTTACAAAAATTTAATATAGTGGAAGGTACAATTATGTTCATTAATATTATTGTGGCATACAAATATATTTACTTTACTAAAGTATATTTTGTTTTCTTGTGATATTTACCCTCATTTAACTTACGTATGGTATCTAATGTTTTAAGTCCATATTCTTCATTCCAACACTTTGAACATTTTTCTCTAAATTTTTCAAATGATATATCACCACAAACAAAATCACTATGAATACGCTTAAGATTTGAATCGTCTTGTTTAAATATACAAAGAAAATTAGCATTATCTCTTATTAATTGTATCAGTTCTTTTGCGTATGTTTGCTCTAAATCTAAACAATCAATATTTCTATGTCTACCACGAGTAAAATAGTATCTTATCATACCTTAGTTATCTAGTATAACATCATCAAAAACAACAATAGAATCGTTACAGCATTCATCAACAGTATGATTTCTTAATTTTAAGAGAAATATAATGCTAGTGGTTCATTAAGTAATTTAATTGCTGCTTCAGTATCATATCTTAAAGCAATGTCTTTTGGTTGTTTTAAACTTGTCGAACGTAAGTATAAAGTACCAAAATTCAACCATCCTGGAGCATATATAAAATTATCTATCTTAATAGTCGATTTCCCAAAACTACATGAACCAACAATTTCAAAACCGATATTTTCATGTAATAATTCCCCGTGAAATTTTGTCGAAATAATATGGTCTGGTATTATAATATTAATGTCCCAATCTCTCTTCATATTTAGTATTAATTTTATTTATAATGTATATTTTTATTATATTAAATGAATTAAATGTTTAATTTATCAGGCAAAAAATATATATCTTTAATAAAATATTTCATTATCCTATAGAAACAGAAGAACATTCGCTAGGATTAATTCAATTTTACATTACGTAATTGATGCCTAACATCACGCAGCGAAATAGTAATCTCAATTTTATAGATAAAAACAGGATTAAAAATGTAATATAAATTCCTGTTGTACAAAATCATTTGAGAAATATATTATAAATTATACAAACAATGCCCTTCTTTTTTAAAGAAGTTAAGATTAAGAATAAGTGAAAGTAAAATGTACATCTTATCTACAATTTGGTAAAAGTTATTCAATCTGAGAAAATTTTGGAGTTACATAAATTACCAAGATGAACTTCATTTTAAACAAGAAATGTTAATTGTACTTTAGCGGAATGGTACGATTCTAAAATATGATTAATTTTACCATCGAAAAATCAGTATTATTGCGACATTTAAACCAAATGTTTCTTTTTTGGTGAAACAATTATGTACGAACCTGGATATCCATTTTTTCTTCCAATACAATCAGAAAAAGTTAAAAATATTGTGTTGGAAATAAGAGAGGAGAGAGAAAAAATAATTGATATTTATTCTGCTGAAATAACTGCAATATTAGAAATGAAACCATAATAATTACATGAAATATTATTTATTTATTTTATTACTGAATTGAACAAGTGTTAGAAATTTTAGATTCACATTATATTGATTTCAAATATCATTTGGTTAATTGATTTGTTCGAGACGAAAAGTTTATTTCAATATCATGATATCTGTTAGTAAAAACGTTAGGAAATTAAAATTTTGGGAAGATGTAAGATTTGAATGATTTGACTTGAATTTGATTCGACTTTGTGATGTAAATACATGTAAAAATATTTTTGAATTTGAGATACAATTTCAATACACAAATAGCCCTTAGACATTCAAATTTGTTGCAATATATATTTTTTTTATTAATTAAAATATTCTTGCTTAAATAATGAGATTATATTATCTTATTTAAATTTTAAATAAATTTTACAATCATATTATCTTAGTTATAATTTTAATCAATTTTAAAATCATATTATCTTAATTATATTTTTAATCTATTTTATATCATCTTAACTATATTTTTAATAAGTTTTATAATAATTTTTATTAATAAAATTAAATATGTTTATTTTATTTTTTGGTTTAATAAGTTGATTAAATTTATTTATTATAGTCTAATAAGTAGGTTATATATTTTTAATTTTTTTTAAAATGTTTAACTTTGTTAAAAAATATTACCTAAAAAAAGGACTAAAAGGTAATTTAAATATTGATAAATCTTTATTTTATCATATTTTTGTATAAAATTTATCATAAATAGTTTTGACAAATTTTGATATACAAAAAATATCTCCAATTAAATTTATTTTGAAATTTTTTAATAAATTCTTGTGATAATTTTTGAATACTTGAAATATAAATCCAATGTGACTTTATCTTGTTTTGAAATACAATTCCAATATACTATAATTTGACATTTTTATATAAATTCTTGTGACAACAATTGATACCATGGAGTATAATATCTATCAAATTTATCTTGATATTGTGTAATAAATTCTTCTGATAAATTTTAATATTTTGAAACATCTATAAATTTTTCTGATAATTTTTGACGATATGACCATTCAATATTCTCTTGATAGTTTGTAATTTATTATTTTGATAATTTTTGAGTTTCTGGCATATATTCCCAACAAATCAATTTTATCTTGATATTTTGTAATAAATTCTTCAGACAATTTTTGATAAAGTGAAATAGATTTCCAATCAACTTTATCCTCATAGTCTGTAATAAATTTTTCAGATAAATTTTGGTATTCTGAAATATATTCCCAATTTTTTTTAAATTTTATTTATCATTTTTGTGATACCATTTTGTAACATGAAAAATATCCCCAACTAATTTTATTTTGAAATTGTTCAGTAAAATTTTCAGATAATTTCATTTTATGAAATTGTTAATTTTCCCTCTCTAATTTTTTATTTCTATAAATATTGTGTATTTATTATTCTTTGAATGTTTCAATTGTTAAATATAATTGATGTGGATATATAATGTTAAGTTTATATATATTATTACATGTAAAATGATTACTAAAAATAATTACAACATTTGGTTCAATAATGTTGCTGTCACCTGCGATATTTGTTGCCACTTTTAATAAGGAAACATTTTAATAATACATTGTATAATACTTTTTAAAATAATTTATGATGAATTTTATATAATTTATGATGATTTTAATATTATAGTTTACAACAATTTCATTAACATTTTTTATTGATAAAGGTTGATTACTTTTTTCCATTATGGATAGCAAATAATACAATTTTTCTATTTCTTTAATAGATTTTGTTGTTCAACAATGTATACATACATACATACATACACACACACATACATATATATATATATATATATATATATATATATGCAAATTTGCTGTCAGTGGTTGGATGTAAAATTATGTAAAAATTGTGTGATTTTCACGTACTTTTGGATAATGAATGTTTTGTTTCATTTTGATTTTAAAAAAGTCACTGACCTAGAAAGTAGAAAAAGACCCTACTGTTGCAAGACATTGATATAGAATATAGGTTTCTTAAGTAATACAACCCGTGAAATTATACATCCTTTAAACATAGGAAATAAGAAAATGTTTACCTTTTTCAGACAATTTTTTTTGTATTAAAATGTACTTCCATGAGCGATATCAGATATTTGATTATCTATCTATTGGCAACTGTCCACACTATTTTTTATTTTATTTCTGTTTACTAGTTTTTGCCGTGTATAACCATACAAAAACTGTAGAATGTGTGTTAGAATATAATAACCGATCGTAATCAAACACAGAACGAGAAAATAATAAAGAAAATTCGCGTGTAAACACTTAAGAGTGCCTACTGCAATATATACAACATTTTCATCATACAGAACAGAATATCTACGCTCTCAAAATTCAGTTACAAAGCCTGAAGCCTTGTACGCTAGCGAAACGCTTACACCTTACAGAAAAGGTGACCTGGAAAATATCTCTAAAGAAGAACGTAACATTCTAACAAAGACTCTTGGCCCCAAATTAACGGAATATGGATACAGGCTGCAATCCCAAAATAATAATAATAATAATAATAATAATAATAATAATAACTCCGAAAAATTCTAATCCCCTGGCAGAAATCAGAAAAAGTAAATTCAAATTTTAAGGTCACATCCCTAGTGTCCCATAAAGAAGACCATCACAAAATGCAACTCAAAAACATGTCCTGTCCTGGATCCATCAGGTTAGAAAGACTGACATAAATCAACATCAGAAATTTCCCACTGAAACTCAGGTAGCCTATAAGGTATGGTAAGTGGGGTTTTACGTCTTGTCGACATCTTGTCATTAGAGCCGGTGACACAAATCTTAGTACAATTGTAAGTGCTGGAAGAGGAGTCGACCATATGGCCTTAGTTAAGGAACCATCCCAGCATTCGCCTGAAACGATTTCGTGAAACCATGGAAATCCGAAATCAGGATTGCCGAAGTCGGGGATCCAACCGGATTCCTCCCGAATGCTAGTCCAAAGTGATTACCTTGCGCCACCTCGTTCGGTAACTGAAACTCATTTAGGCAAATTAACAAAGGGGAAGTACTACCTGAGAATGAAGTCACCAATAGACCTGGGACCAAGTGGGCTGAAGTAAAAATTGAATTCGCGGTGAAAAATTGTAAGCTGTATGTGAACACAGGAAAATAAAACATAGTTTTGCGTGACCTTATAAATTGCAATCGCACCAAATAATAATAATTGATACGTTGTAAAGTATCAGGTACGAACATAATTATTCACTGTGGAATATTTTAAACAATTGTTGAGGAAACGGCTATGTGTTTTCTGCGTATTATATAATAAATGCTAGTATATTTACAAATGCATCTATTTGCAGCTTTTCTGGAACACTACAAAATACCAGTTTCAACGTATCGACTTAATTCATTTCTCTAAGCACTGTACGAAAAGAGAAAACTTTCTTGTATAGGTAATAAGTACAAAAAAAGAATTTAAATCTATGCAAAGGTAAAATAATTTTACATGTTGCCAAATCCGTTAATCATGACAAGACCCATATTGTTTTATATCGTGTAAAAGGAAATATATTTTGCATAATCAGTGTATTAATACGTGCGTCTGTTCCACCTCCCGTTAGATAAGTAGGTCTACTTTACCGTTAACAATTTTTCTCTTTCAGTTCTGGCTAGTAATAAACTTTTAACGTGGTAGTGATAAAGCATGAAGAAAGTATTCTTCTGAATACAGTCAACCAGTTGTAAATGCTTATTCTGCTTGGTTTTAATTTACAAGCCATTGGTAGGATCAAACCCTTGGCTTAGTAAAAATTCTAGTTCCCTAACTATAATGAGATGGCATAGCGTTTTCTTAACGAGTTCATTCAGTATCATGATGTTATACGGTAGCAAAACCTTTTTTAATACGACTACGTGAAACAGTATTTCGTTGTACTGGACTTACAATTAATTCGCCAATTTCCAGAATCTGCTAAGTTCTTAACGTAATTTTTTTAGGAAACAGAAAAGAAGACCCTATTTGCCTCCTAAAGGAGATAAAATGTTGGAAAAATTAGTAAATTTGCATAAAGTTATGTACTTTGAATTGGTATTACTGCATAAATTCGCAAAACAGTAGATTTGTAAGAAATAAATGTAATGTGACAAGATGAGTATTCATGGATATACGCCATTGCTTGCGAATGTTGTTAAGTCGCAGATAAAACCATAAAAACATAAAAATATAAAGAAAATAAAAAATGCAACAAAATTACGAAAAAATTTATTAAATAAGACCAGATATGGTTGTTGTCAACACACACATAAATAATTCCAGAATATGAATATAGTCAGTATATGATAATAGAGATTAACAAAAACCAAAAAACGGACAGAAAAAAGTATATGAACAGGACAACGATGATGGACAAAAAAACGACGAGGACAACACAAATGAACACAGCGACAGAAAATATTGTAGGCGAGACAGCACAACGAAAATAACACAGACGAAGATAGCAGGTTCTCTACGACAACAGATGCGACGTTTCGGGAATTGAAATCTGTCCCCGTCTTCAAGCACACGAACAGTCCGACGATCACGAACAGACAGACTGTGATGACTGGAAGAACAAAGGTTGTTGTCGTCGAAGAGTACCTGCTATCTTCGTCTGTGTTATTTTCGTTGTACTGTCTCGTCTACAATATGTTCTGTCGCTGTGTTCAGTTGTGTTGTCATCGTCGTTTTTTTTTTGTTCATCGTCGTCGTCCTGTTCATATACTTTGTTCTGTCTGTTTTTTTTTTTTTTGTTTATGTTAGTCTCTATTATCATATACTGACTATATTCCTATTCTGGAATTATTTATGTGTGTGTTGACAACGACCATATCTGGTCTTATTTAATTAATTTTTTCGTAATTTTATTACATTTTTTATTTTCTTTGTATTTTTATGTTTTTGTGGGTTTATCAGCGACTTGGCAACGTTCGCAAGCAATGGCGTATATCCATGAATACCCATTTTGTCTTACATCCCCATTGCAAAAATCTTTCAAAGATCATATAAATATGTGTTGGACTAAACAGCTTTCGGAACTGTAATGTGGACTTAACGGGTTTTGTATGATGAATTGGCGGAATTTGGTAAACGCAACGAGAGCAAAATAAAACAATATTGTATTAGTTGTTTTCCAAGGGGTGCTAAAGACCAATACTGTCAGTCTATCTCTATGCGTGACCAAATTGGACGGCGCCATATTGCCGCCCGTAACATGCGATGTCCTATACCAGCATATTTTTGGTTTAAAAAAAGTCGTTCCTCCCACCCATGCTAAAGTACACAATTCTCTATCTTCACCTGGAATATGTCAGTGTTCAATTTGGTCATATAACAAAAGAGAAGCGTAACAGTCTAGTTCTTTTATAATGTCTTTATTGTTTTCATGTCCTACAATATTAGTTTTACATGTTTACCAACTTACACAACCAATTTTTAAGTCGCCGTTATTATACAATCAACGAAATATATCTAATTTAGTCTGTTTCTATCAACATTCCGTGAATAAATGCATTTTGGACATAACACACTTTGTTTCTGTAGTACGAAATGTAAACATACAACTACTCGGACTTAACGATTTTTGTAGCTTGTTTGGCTTGCGGACATAACATGTTTTTGTACTGTTTTGGCCGTGAACTTGAGAGTTTTTAACTGCACCCATATTTCAATCTATTTTTAGTTGGGACAATGCAGGGATTGTTTTTTTTTTTTTTCCTCTTCTTCTTCTTCTTCAAACGATGTGTGGGCTCTACAAAATAGCACAAAAATCTCAATTTTTAAAATATGTGGACTTAACGAATTTTGGAAATGGGCGACTCATTTTTTACGTCTTTCACTGATTAATTTGTATTTTGTAAGCTTATAAACAAAAGTATCAACTCGCGCAGCCGATTTTTGTACCTAGCATTTTATGGAGTATCGGTACGTCATAGAAATGTTTTTCTCGTTTGTGGAGAAGTATTCTTTATCGTGCCATTTTGGGTATCAATACTTAGGACTTTCTTATATATCCACATTAGTTAACAATGGCGTAAAATGTTCTGACATACAAACCTAAATATACCATATAACAATAAGTTACCAGCATAAATAATACCTCTTCTTTCTTCAACGTTATTACATTGAACCCTTAATGTTAGAATCGTTCTCATACATATAAAAGAATTGACTAACGATATAGTAATTTATTCTCGTGCCATTTTCTTACTTAGTTGACCAACAACGATAAAAATTATTTAAATAAAAGTTTGATAGTAAAACATGCAAATATAACTTTTGAATTCTGTCGGTCCTGTAGCTTGTTGACATTACTTGCACGTATCAATATCGTAAAATCTTCAACTTGAGGGATACATATTACTAAACACGCAATAAATAATCCAGCTAAAATTAATGTCACATCACTAAGTATCAACTATCAACTTCAACCAATGCTGAAGAAACTTTGGGAAATGTCCTCAGATATTTCATGTGATAAAAAATAAGTACCGAAGACAAAATAATTTAAGAAACTGAATACGATATAACACAAATATATAAAACCGAAGTCGCTGTATTAGGAACTACGTACGTATAGAGTTAGATGAAATTCTGAATAATAAATCATTTAAATATGTCATAAAACAGTCAAATTTCCAGATTCTGCCACATTGTAATTATTAACACAACGTTATCAAAATACACTGAAGTCAGTTCAGTCACTTTACAAAAAAAACTATATGTGTACCGAATTTTAATGAAGATCTAGAAAATGGGTTACTCAGATAACTCGTGCAGTAAAGAAAAATTAAATAGTTACAATTTCAATAATATGAACACTGCAAAAACGTAATATGTTAACATCGAGTTACTGCTATAAGAGATATAAATTTTAAGAAATTCTGAATATAGTTCCTTAGATATCTCGTGTGATCAAAATATGTTCAGATTGCCGGAATTTAGAAAATAAGAATTTAGCATTACAGACACATAAAAACTAATTTGCCTTGCTAATCACTATACGTGTACCGAATATAATGTAGTTATTAAAACTGGTTCCTTAGGACTATATATTTTGAGTGATTCAAAAATAGTCAAAGAAGCCTTCATTTCAAAAATAGTAAAACAGTATGAAGAAAATGAACACAAATATTATGTCATATGGATAAGTGTTTTATGTACTAATTTTGATGCTATGCTGTAAAAAGATTCTTCATATAATTCGTTTGTTCGAAAAAATGTTCAAATTACCGAAAATAGAAAATATGAAAACGAAATTAATAAACTTCATAAAAATCGAGCCAGCTTACTAATAAGTATATGGGAACCACGTTTGACAAAATTCGAAAAAGTTTTTCCTCGGACAGTATGAAGTTAAATAATAAAAATGGCTGACATTTTAAAAATATGAACACAAGATAAACGAAAAACAGAAAAGATAACGTCGGCTTAGGATATGTGTACCAAGTTAATTGAAATTTGAAAACAATATTTCATAAGATAATTAATATAATGCTTTAAATATTAAATCGCACAATTTTGAAAATATGAATACAGCATGAATAAAATACACAAAAGATAAAACAGCAACCACAGTAATACATGTGTAACAAGTGTGGGGGTTTGCTCTTTCAATAATTTTTGCTGTGTGGATGTTTGAAAAAACCCTTCAGTTTGTCAAGTTTGAGGATTCGGAAAGATATTTCCTCAAGTAATTCATATTAGGCTTAAAAAAAAAAAACAGCCGTAATTTTGAAAATGAACATCGAATAGACTAAAAACACAAAAGTCAAGTCACGTTAGTATGTTTGAGGCGTGTACCAAGATTGATGAAATTCGGAAATATATTTTCGCTGATATTACACGAAATACTAAAAATATAAAAATGACCGCCAATTTTAAAATATGAATCCAACACGAAAGAAGAACAGAAAAGGTATGCCATCTTAGTATGTACTAGTTTATGTGTACTAAGGTTGATAAAATTCAGAAATATCTTCCCTCAACTATGACTTATGCTAAAAATATAAGAATGGCCGCCATTTTTCCCACTTGAGCAGAGTAAGATCAAAATACAAGTAAGTTAAGTCAGTTCTGTATACGTGCACAATGTTTCATGAAATTCTGTATAATATTTCTTCATAAATTACATATGCAATGATAAAATTATAAAATTTACCTCAATTCTGAATACGTTAACATTTCATGAAGGCAATACATGAAAATATTCACCTTACAAGGCATTTTGTGTACTGAGTTTGATGAAATTCCAAGATACTGTTAGATAACTCATGTGATCGAAAAATGTTAAAAATATTAAAATGGCTACCACGTTGATAATATGAACACGGAAGAAAGAAAATGTACAATAGTCACGTCAGGTTACTAAGTACTATAAGTTTGCTTAGTTTGGTGAAATTCGGATCACGGGTTCAAAAAAGTTATTAGTGGGGGGGCATACAGACAGACAAACGTAATGCCTATATACCTGTTGACAGACGCGCGACCTCATAAGCCTATCGTTCCTAGAGGAAAGTAGACTAAAAAATAACGTTTGTTTGTACAGGTTCGTCCCCTATGCGTGACTCTACCATTCATCTAATTTATATTAAACTTCTGTGAGTTGTTTCTACAAATAATAATAATCTGGGGGAGAGGGGCAAAACGGTGTACAGAATCTGAACAGTGTACTCTAAATATTCACTAAAGGGAAACTTATGTTAGTCGTACTTGCACCCGCTTAAGATTCCAGGTGAAAACAGTTTTATTCAATGGTGGAGGGAACGGGATAAAACGGGGTCCCCAAAATATAAGTCGAAATAAAATTTTGGTGAGTTGGGCGTCCGCCTGCGAAGGCTTCTACCAAACAAATTTTTACTTACTGGTGGGGGCAAAACCTACAAGGGCGGAACGGGGCACGAAAAATATTTAGTAAAAAAAATAGGGAAAACTGCATTATAGTGCATGTAGCTTTCTGCTAGTAATAATATTTTTAATTATTTACGGCGCTATTCCTACTTTTTTAGCTATACAAAAATTTTACCTACCAAACAGTAAACGAAATTTATAAGTACTTACGTTTTATAAATACCGTCAAATATTTACTTCAACAAATTTAGACGTAGGCCTACCTATAACACTGTCGATATATTTTTCTGAAGTGATGTTAGTGAAGCGGTCACCGAAAAAAGTACGGGTAAATTTAAACCCGAATTAGCCGACATAACAAGACTACTATTTTTAACGTGGGTGAAAATTAACCCAGAATCATATGAGAATGTATCATAATATTGTTATTTATTCATGGAACGTTGATACGGTGGACGTAGGACAATAAGGAATGCTGTAAATATAATAGTCTATGTAAATTTTGTTAAAATCTGTAAGGGTGTGTGTGTGTGTGTGTGTATATGGTAAGGGTGTGTGTGTTTATATATATAACAAAATCTCCATTAACATCTTTTATTTTTACAATTTACCATTCCTTATTATTTGCGGATATATGTAGACATGTATATATCATATGTATTTATCCGCCCTTTGTTAAAATACAAAATGGCAGACCCTCAAGAATAAACTTAGATAAAATCATAGCCCTTATTAAAGGAAGACCATAAATAAATAGATATTGGTCTAAATAAGCCGAATTGTTTCCAACGTACGAAATACTCAATTCTGTAGTTGGTGAAAATTTTGAAAGTATGCACTTAAAAAAAGTTACTGTCCATAGCACTGCATATATACCGTATTTGTGAAATTCCTAAGGTCTGTCGTGTGATAGAAAATTATTCAGTCACTATTTCGAAATAAACAAAAAAAATTAAAATTTAATTATGAAGTAGCACCTGTAATTAATATTTTTAAAATTAAATTTAAATTCACAGTTCCTCGCACATCATACGTAACCAAAAAAACTTTTAAAATTGCCGCCATTTATATAACATTAATACTTGATTTACAAAAATGTCAAATCACTATGCTAAGTACTACACGTAAACAGTTTAACGCATATTTTGGATATTTTTATCACAATAGCTCTTGCGATCAATAAATGTTAAATCGGGAGCAGCTTTGAAGACGTAAGCAAAGCAAGGAAAAAAAACATATATAGTAAGTAATGTAACCGTGGTAAATATTTATATGTGCACAGAGTAAAATAAAATTCTGAAAACTGATTCCTGAGATATTGTGTTTTAAAATTAACAATGTTTAAAAAGCCGCAATTTAAAGAAATTAGCACAGCGTGAACAAAATATATAATAATCACGTAACCTTAGTAATTATTGTACGAGGACCGAGGCTGATGAATTTCTTAGCAATAATTCCTCAAATATCTCGTGTGATTAAAACCGCTGCCGTTTTGAAAGTATCAGCGGAGCGTTAACAACATGGAAAACAAGTCCAGTATTGTTGAAAACTTATTATACGTCCACAAACGGTGATGAAATTCGTATAAAAGTTTCTCAAGTACGTTAAATTAGCAAAATATTGCAATAATTACGGCCATGGTGGAAATATTAATATGACATTAACAAAATACATTAGAGAAGTTAGTTCTTTAACGAAATAAATGCTATATGCGTACAGAGTTTGATGGAATCCTAAAAAAATTTCCTTAGATTTCTCGAATGATAAACCATATGTTACATTACCGCTATTTTGAAAATATGCACATGGTAAAATCTAAATAAATAACAGTTTAGTCACCATACTAAATGCTGTGTATGTACTAAGTTAGATGAAATTCTAAAACAGTAGTTCCTTAGCTGTGATGTATTAGCAAAAATACATATACATTATCGCCATTCCTATTCAACTAACGCAGTAAAGTAAGTAAACCTAGCGTATCGTAGACGGCGAGGTCATAAGCGACGGTATAGGGTAACTTGACACAACGCCAGGAAATGGACAAGGAATCAGCCATAGCCTACGTTATGGAATCATCCCGATATTCGTTTAGGGTAATTCCTGGTAACCATAGAAATCAAATTTATCACAATGGTCGAGCGGTAAACTGAACCCGTGTGTTTACGAATGCGGTCCTACATATTACTTTTATTTTAAGCAAGCTGTGTGAGGAAAATATTCTTGTATATAAAAACGAATATTTGTTTGATTGCTCGTCTTCTAAGCGTTCATATACCAGTCACCATATAACGATGAAACGTTGGTGAGCCGTTTATGGACGTTCACGTGGCAAAAATTATTAATTAATATATTTCCGACATGGTGTTCCTTTTATAGACGTTAATTGTGACTTCATTTTCCACTATTATAAATGTTGTAGCTTTCATAGTCTTCCAATAGCTGCTTGTCAAAGAATTTGCCTGCTACGGGAACACGAGATTAATAAAATCCAAGGGACTTACTAAAATTAAATAATTTTCTCTGAAATTTCATATTATAGGCTATATGCTAAAATATTTTTAAAACACACAACAAAGTCCTTTTGTCATTTCAAATATTGCCGTAGATGACGTAAGTTGTCATCGTTTTCAGAATTTTAATAAATTGCGAAGGAATTTCTTTGCATGTTTTTAAATATTTTATCATATAGCCCATAATATTTAATTTCAGTGAAAATTACATTATTCTGTAAGTCACTACTTGGTTTTTGTTATTCCTATGTTCCCGTAACACGCAAATTCAGATTTTGACATGCAGCTATGGGAAGACAATGACAGCTAAAAAAATTTGCAAGTGGAAAATTTAGCCTTAAGTTACGTTTATGAAATGAACATTATGTCGTGCAAATATAACGTGAACGCCCTTACGCGTGCGCCCGCGAATGTTTGTGCAAAAAAAATCTGGGGAGGGTACACAAACATTTTAGTAAGAAAACCTCGATCATAGTTATGCGCGCACCCATAAATATTTCTGCAAAAAAATTGGTATACTTGGAGGTAGGGTGGAAAAAATTTCCAACTGCTCAGAACGGGACACTCGAAATAATTTGGTAAAAAAATATTTTGGGGAGGTGTGTGTGAGCCTGCAAAGGTTTCCGCAAAAAAAAATTAAATTATTTGGGAGGGGATGGGAAATTAAATGCCAAACGGGGTAGATGGTCAGAAAGCGATGACCAAAAATTGCATGAAAAAAAATTAGTCAGTTGTACTTGCGCCCACGAAGAATTCTGCAAAATAATATCATACTATAAGGAGAGACCAAACGGGGTACAGGGGTAGAACGGAGTCCCCAAAAAATTAAGTGGGGTAATAGAAAAAAGGGTGCTGCAACACATGACGGGAAAGCAAGAATAGGCTAAAATTATATGATAGACAAGTTACCTAGCAGAGTACTATATCTGCGCCTAATATTTAAAAAATCTTGTTCCTAATTTAACTTATGTGATCAAAAATTTTAAAACGACCGCTATTCGGAGACATGGACATAGATAAAATGTACCAAATACGTAAAAGTCAGATCAGTTTACTAATTACCATATGTGTGAAAAGTTTAATTAAATCCGGTTAACTGTTTCGACGATTTTTAATATGGAAAAGGGCGCACGGACACACATACACACCCACGACTTGCACACACACCTGAAAGTGTTACCGTAAGCCAATTTTTCTATCGGACGTAAGGCTTGAAACGTTTCAACGATTATTACTTAATCCATCCTATTTCTAATTCTGAGATTTAGTAATAGATTTATATATTTTGTTAAATCACATGTTCTGTAATAACGCACCAATAACAATTATATAAAAATTAAAAATGATTTTGAAGCGACAATATTGTTGTAGATATAGCACATTAACTTTAAATGCCTTAACTTCCACTGTTCGTTTAGTATCGTGAGACCTATAATCATATATTTAACATAATAATTCATTCGGTTACTTCTTGCCGAATTTTGCGCTAACCACTTAAGTAACAAACTGTATTATTTTGTATATACGCCATGCATTGAAATATTGCAATGGCGTATGTCCCAAATGATATGTGAGAGTTTAATAGACAGAAATTTGATTATTTAAGAACTAACACATTGCGTTGTAGGAATTTTAAGATATAATCTGTAATCAATAAAATTAATTATAATGTTTTTACCAAACAGTCTCTTATTGTTGCAAATGCTTCATGTCTAATAATATTCAGCGTGTTCATTCTTCAGAAATATAATATTTGTTACTAATCATACGCTACACTTATAAATTTAAATATTACCTGGGTAAGTTGACTAATGTTTTAACTATTGCTAAGGAAGTAATAAACTTATCAAAATATAAACATACTTTAATGAGCAATGGGTATGGTGTTATTTAAATTGTGCATTTTAAATTAACACTATGAAAAATATTTTACATAACTTACATTGCACAAAATATACCCATTCAATTTCTTCAAAATCAGTTTCCTCTCAGTTCATTTACGTTTATGAAACATTAAATGCTATATTAGCACTAGTAATTCCGTTATTAGAAATATCTGTATTTATAAGTAATCATTTGAGACAGTGTGATTTGCTATTTTATTGTTTTTTTGAAATATTTGAACCAAATTAATTTTCTAGATCGTGCCAGGTACTAATTAAAGTTTTATGAAGTTGATTTACAAATTTTATTGCAAAGATTACACCTTTGAAAATTGCAAACGCAAAATTATGAAATTAAGTAAATTGCTTGGGCTGTACTTGAACGTAATCTCTTAAGGCAACAATTTTATAATATAGGTTACAATGCGGAATAATGTTTTAATATAATTTCTCCGAAACTACTTTAGTGGTAATGCCTTTGAATGTTTCATGAAATGGGACAGAATGAAAAAATTTTTAAAGAATTTGTGCCCACCTCATTTGTCCAATTAGAGATACTTTTTTTTTCAAAACTCTCCTCGTTAGGTAAACATAACACACATTTACATTAATTCACTAACTAAACGTGAAAACACATCTCTACAGCCACGTTACGATGATATCTTACTTTTTCTATACGAATAATTACTGCATATTATATAAAATATACGTTTAAAATTTTCTAAAATGAATTTAATAAGTTCTCCTATGAAACTATTTAGAAGATTTAGAACGAAAAAACGTAAAACGAATGCTACAGCTAACAGTAAAGAGAAAAGTCGCACAACATTTCACATCACTTGCAGAGCTATAAAACTGTTAGTGATGTCGGTGAATTATTCACGCATCAACTATCGCATGTGTTCAGTTTTTTCCGTTCTTAGATCGTTTTTAAAACATCGTTGCTCTATGATCATTTAACGATTCCTGCAATGGGTTCGTATTATGCACAGGAGAGTTTTTTTTTTTTTGGACGTACGGGGTCGGGGGCGAATATTAGCGTGAGCTTTTCTGCAATACGCCAACATTCTCCCGTAAAGGCGTATTTCCAAAAAACGGTTTTGTTTATCGTAAGCTTATCAAAAGAATATAACGTTTTTCTCTACTTTTGAGTTTTGTGTGTGTAAAATGTTGTAATCATTTGTTTAAAATGTAGTATATCAAAATCAATTTTTTATTTTTGTACATATTTTTTGCTCTAAAACTGCACTGTCATTTAGTTCTGAGCTATGTTAAAAGTTTAAAGTCATCAGCACATCGGGAAATTAGTTAAACGGGGTATATTGATAAGTTTATTGTTTTCTTTCAATAATATCTTCCAAGGGTTTTTTCTTAGACTTCGTGGTCATCATGGTCATGGTTTAACGTATCTAGCTCATTAGGAAAGTCAGTTTAAAATCGATTGCAAAGTTTGTACCGAACAGACAGACGAAAAAGTTCATGTCTCCAGCCCGTTGTTATTCTAGCTCATTATTACCAATCAGAAAAGAAAGCGAGTTAGTAAAAACGTGTTAAAATTAAAAACTATTAAACTTAACAATGTTTTAATTTCATGTAACATGCTGCATGTGTGATGTTATAGCGGCACTGTACTCTAAGAAATATATGGTATTTAATAGTAACATTTCAAAAACATTTTAACGCATTATTGTACTTAGAGAAGATTCAACACTGCATTAGCACTATAATCTATGTAAAATGAAGTCATTAAGATATAGCTCGTTAATTATGTACTTGCGTAGTAATATTTATGAAATAGTTTAAAAATATAACTAGATACATTTGTTGAAAATTAATTTCCATGTACAACAACTACTCACTAAATCCCAGGGAAAAAACCATCGTTTAAGCATGACTTTTCTACCATTTTTTGCAGTGTATTTTTATCAAAAATTGAAACACATTTATACATAAGGAAGTATTTATTAATAATTATTTGATTTTACTTATGTAAGCGAAAAAATTACTAATTTAATACCTAATTACCTTAGTACAGCGTTTTGCCAGTTTCTGAGTTCAATTTATATTTCCCGTGAAATTTGTGCACGCGAGTTATAGATAAAATATATTGACCCAGTATGGGAGAAATTTTCTGCGCAAATTATGTTTAAACGTCGTTAGAAATGTACGTTATAAAATTACCCAGTAATGTCTTAACATTAATTCAGTTCTTAGCGGGGTTAGTGTTCAACTCCTGCATTGAACTCTCCTGCTGAACTCGTACTGCATGTGTTTTTTTTTGTGAGTAAGCTCCGAGGACTTACTATAGCGTAATCTAAGCAGCTTTAACTAGTTTAAAAACTTATTTCGCACATATCAGGTTTTACAGTAAATACAATAAAGAGACTGATTTATCATTCAAAGTAGGCCTGTAACGTACTTGTGCAAACGTATCTTACTATATTCTAGAAATATGTAATGTTTATCTTCGGGATGTATATATATACGCATACATAATTACTTAGCTATCAGCCTACGCATATGCTTTGCATGTTGCATATCACATTCTGCGCCGGCGCAAGTGGATGCTCACAGTAATTTTTTTTATTGCCATATATTACGTTCTGGAAATAAATTTCTGATCAACAGTTAAATTTTTGATTATTTTTACAAATAGGGGCATTTTACTCATCCTCAAAATTCGTTAAATTCTATGTAAGTTTTGAAATTTTCTTTCAAAAGAGGAAAAACTTAAAACGTATGCTGTTACATATACATATTTCTTTAGAAACTTTTAAAAATTGTATACCATTTACATATTATATCAATGTTTTCTTTTCTCAAGGTAACATGCTACCGTTTTTCTGAACTGATACTTATTTCGTAAAACGATTTGATATTTTACACAGAAAATTACAAACCTGGCTAATTCGTTCTCAAATATGAATTTCATGCAAGTATAATATGGTAATTCTTTAGAAATACGGTCAGTTTACAGATAGTTCATTTGTTGCATTCAATATTCCAGCTACGAAGTCAGATCTATAGGTAATGGTTTCGTCCAAAGCCATCGCACGGTGTGTCACATGTTCAAACTCCGGAAGTAGATTTCTTACTTAATTAAGTAATTTAACAGACAGAAGTACAAGTACTTACAGTTGATACTTCTGTCTGTTACATTACTCTGTTAGCCTAGCCGCCTATTTCCCGCCATTTTTATATCTTACTTAATTAAGCTTACGCAAACACTTTCTTTTCATTAAATTATTGGCTACGTTCACTTGCATTTGTCGAGCATTATAAACTTTTAAAACAGCCAACAAAACATAACTTTAACATCCTAATTTAAAACAGTGTAAATTGCGATCATCATAAATGTTATACTTTGCAGTGAAATCTAGTTCTTAGCAACTTTCCATCGGTTAAGTAACGATATTTTCATGTTTTACCTCGCAAAAACCTTTTTAAGATAATCATCGATAACAACATTGATAAACAGTTTAAATTCTATTTTAAATACTCTTATAGTGGTACGTGATAGTTCCGTTTATTTCTAGAACTTTTTAAATAATTACAAAATCTTGAGTTCGTTAAGAATGAATTAAAATGTATTGAAATAAAAATAGCATAATTATTAATACTTGAATTCAAAAACCATTTTCAATATATATATAAAGTTTGAAAAATTTGCAACACACAATTATGTACATTCAAGTATCTTGTCAAAGGCAGGAATCTCTATTTACACTGTTATTGAGCATAGTAGTCTTTAAATTTGAGAAAGAAGCATATATCGTGAAATCGTTACAATGATGTGTTGAATAGTGTTTTCACTCTTGCGTCTAACATTTTCAATGCAAAATTATATCTCATTTTGGCTAGTTATCGAATTCAAACAATTTATTAAGTCTAACCTTGTGAATACAATGTAATATTTTGTTTCCAAAACACTTAGGCTTCAGAGTAAAAACTATTTTTAAAGTATATATGAAACAGTTAAATTATATATTCCGTATTTTGGATCTAAATATTAAATTCTTAATAACAATTTCAACACAGTTAGTTTTGAAAACTTACATCAAACTCTGAAGTATGTTTACCAATTTTTTTAAACTTTGTATTGGTCAATATAATTCAGTTTTTCTGTTAAGCAAGATCTAGAAGCATTTTGAGAACTACCGGAATTTCCTTTACACGTGTAACCAACGTACGCTTAAGTAAAATATATTTAAATATCTATTTTGAACACATTAAATGATTCGGCATGACATCCTAACAATCCGATGATTTTTACAGTAATTAAATTTATGCAGTTTAAGTAAAAATTCTAACAACTAATGCTGCACTTATTTTTGCAAAGGAAGAAATTTACACACATATTTCACCTATAATTATGCCATAAGATCCTATAAATAGTCAATAATGTATGCATAATAATTTAGTAGTTGCAAATCACGTTGACAGAATTTTATGAGATTTCATGCTTATAAATATATCCAGTAGTGCCTGTGTCTAGGTACCAGGTACCTAGAAGTATATGGAAAACTTCTTAAAATAATCGACTGTCAAAACTCTTTAAAAACGATCGAAAACGGTAGAAAAACATATCTGGAATTGTATTTCTTCAGCTAATCAACCTTTAAATGAGATTCATGATTGTAAAATGTTAGCTTATTTCCCAACCACATCCTTTATTTACACAATGCGTTTACCACTTTATCGTGCTTGTTTTCGCTGAATTTTTTAAAGTAATTCAGAATAAGTCTTTGAAATGTTAAGTAAGCTGAAGTATGAAGACGATGTTCATAATCAAGGACATTCCATAGAGCAAAGTGTTACTACACGAGTTAGGAAAATATATTTGATTATGTAATAAAGTTCATAACGTATATTTGCTTGAATATATATAGTAAGAAAACATTATTTATATCAGTATTAACAGGTGTATAGAGTGTTAAGTATAAAGCATAATAACCTGAAAACTGTGTATTTAAATCCTACATTAACTTAGCAGTTGTATAATTTAAGAATTAATAACATTAGGCATGCATAATGACTAAATATTAACACAACGATAAAACACTTGTGTCAATGTAATAACATCGTCATTATCATAAAGGGAACAGTGAACAGGTTGTGTAATTATTTTGCTGTATTTTTTTTATTTCTCTCTCTATATAATTTAAAGAGTAAATAGGAGTACACGGTAGTATTTAATCGATTTGTGACACTTATATTCGTTCATTTGTACAATATATACAGCCCAGGGGATATTTTTTTAATGCTCACGAAAAATTTAGAAATCACTTAATTTCTTTCAACATTCAATACATTCAGCATAGTGTAAATAGAATAATACATATTTATAATTAATTTATGTAGATTTATTGTTGTCGGTTAAATAACTGTATGTACTTCATACCATAATAATCACAATATTTATTTTTACTGTTTCGGTAATAATTAAAAAATCACATGCTGCAAATAAAATGTATTAACTGTTTCAATTTGTTTCGACCAATAAAAAATTATGTTTTAAATTATCTTTCAGCTCAGAAATATGCTATTTACTACTGCCTCAGTAGATTAAGTACGCAACTTACAATTACAAACGACAACATTAATACACAATATTAGTTACTGTCATTGGTTACAATATGTTAGCAACGATTATTTGTATTTTCTAATACACACATATTGTACAACCCTGTGTTTTCACTTTTCCTTATAATTCCGGGGTTAAGTAGACTAAGAGCTAACAAATAACAAATTGAACTGTTATTATAAAGTTCTGTCGTGATCGCAAACTGACATTTTAAGGGGGGCTGAGAAATAATTTTCCTAAGAAATTTACATAACAAACAGTAGTTCAGAAATAATTAAATAAAATTCATATCGAAATTGTATACTGAAAATAATTATAGAGAACTCATCGATAAACTGTCTGCTACAAAAAGGAGGCAGCCTGGAACTTTTTTTTACTATAATTGTAACTATAATTTTTTTTTTAATAAGCACAGAAATCCAAAAACATTGCTTAATTTGTGTGTGTATTATATATATATAATCTAAGAGCAAATTTATTTGAGGATCAATTGGCTTCCCTTCAGGTTTATAAAAAAGACTTTAGTATCGTTAACACTCCCACTGAAAACATTTTACGCTCGGTTTTAGTAACGCAACAACAATGTGGTAGGGGATTAAGTCTAAAATTTTTTTTCGCCTATGTCTTCATGTCTTCAAGTCTTCCATTCGAACACTACCGTGTGAGAGATTAGTGACCAAGAACACCTCTCAATATATGTTTTAGTGCACAACACCTCATTAGAAATGAAACATATTTATACTCGATATTGTTTGTGGAAACTGAACAAATTTGGAAGCAGTTATTCATTTTAACTCTTTTGCGTGCGTCTAAATCAAAACTGACGTGGTATTATTAAGTAGGCTTAGTGTCGACGCACCGACAACGTGATACAGTTTATTTGTTACAACTGTTCTGTTGTAAAACAGTTTTGTTCAGTTGTCGTAAAATTACGTTTAACCAAATTTGGTGCCTACGAATTTCAGTATTACTTATTTGATATGACTGTAAAGCATAGGCCACATATTCCAAACTGCTTTTGAATGTAATTTTTTTAATTTCAGGGCTTAGAAATTAATATTATTTCCGATACATACATCATGTTGGGGAAATGACCAGTCATTTTCGTAAGTGATATAGTTTGCAGTTCCTTTTTGAGAACCTGTGCAGTACTTATATTTTACAAGCCGGAATCCTGAAGAAGTCAGATACGTCCGTAAGTACACTATCTGTTAAAAATGTCTTTTGCAGAATATGTCGGGAAATATTTTAAGTATTTTACGTGAAATTTATGTACTTATTTTAATACAGTGCCCAATAAACCAAGAATCAGCTGTACCGCAAATAAAAATAGGTGATATTCTTACAACAGCATGAATCCGTAATTATCTAAAACAGTAACACAACTACGTAAACCAAAACTCTGTTTTGAAAACTTTTATATCTTTTACATCTTAAGTAATTCGTGGGTGAACTTTTCAGCACTATATTCTGATCTTATGTTTAAGTTAAAAACACAAACACACGTGAAACGTATTAACTGCTCTTTTTCGAAGACCTTTTCTGTATTGGACATTTGTTTAGGACACGAAAAGAAAACGCATGTCTTTAAGATTTTGGGTGTAATAGCTTAGACGGTGTATTAGGCATCTATCATATTGTGGCTCGGTTTCAGCAACCCCTGCTAAGCTTTTAATATTTTGTTATAGAGGAATAACAAACGATTTAAAGTGTAAAATTTTCTGTTAATCCTCTTGAACAAGTTTTAAATGCTTAACAGAGGTTGGTTTAACCGGGCGAATGTAAACTAACTCGTACTAAACATGAGACATGTGGAACATTGCCTGAATATCTGTATTTTTCATTTGGAAATATGTAGAAGTAATATCCATGTCAAAGTGTGGCCAATGGAAATGTATTGAATTATGTACCTACTAAACTTTCCACTGTTCTTAAAACATTTCGATTTAGTGAAATGGCACGTAGGAAAATAATTTTAGAGGATATACTAATTAAATCACATTGTTTTGAAAGGGCAAGGAAGAAAACATTACGAAATCAGTGACTGATGTCCTTTTAAAATACATCCTAAATTTTACATTCTTAACTAACAGTACAAAACACTGACCTATGCTGCAATAACACAAATGGTCAGTATTATGTCTGGTGATCAGGGGGATAATCATAATGTCATCAGTTGAAATAATGACTGATGCCGCTTCAATACAAAGGAGGTGTAACTTAAAATTTTTACTCATTTACGATTAGTTTTCTCTGTATTTTTAGCTTTAAAAGACCCACAAAAACAGTAAAGATATTAAATCTTAAAATTTCTTTAAGATTTTGCGATTGTTTTACATTTCAAAATAGTCTCTATTGCTGCAGCAGTATTCACATTTACCAGAAGTATTACATGAAAACTTGAGGAAATATGTTTAAACTATGAACTATGTTTGTAATGTGGGTATAATACATGTTAATATTAGTAAAAACCGAGCAGTTTTCGGTTAAGAAAACTATTGCGAACGTATTTTGCCGTGTTTGAAGTTGCCAACAAAACACAATCCAAGAAAATATAATACTTTTATACAGAGAGAAGACGCAAAAACTATTGAGTACGACATACGAACAACAAAGTACTATTTCTGAAAGGTTTGTAGTCGTATTTTATGTCGTATTTCTGCATACTTTTATGTTACATTCTAGAATAATATGCACGTTATATTATTTGACAACTAATTTTAAGAATTTCTGTGAATTGGCAAAATTCGTCAGCAATGATGTATATCCATGAAACGAGTTAATTTTATAATGTTTAAATTAGTATAACAGAATAAGGAAACTAGTGTTAAAATACACTCAAGATTATTACTGTACGGTACAAAAGAACTGTGGCATTTGAGTCAACTATCGAAATTATTTTAATGTAGCCTAAATGTATACAGTTTTGCAACGAGTATAAAACAACTATACTGAATCATGTGACGGAAAAGTCTCCATTATCCTTACTTTACAAATTACCTATAAATTAATTTGTGACCTAACTACCAAATGTGACTCTAAAAAAACGTCTGATATAACTAACGAGAAATACATTTGTTTAGGTCCACGTAAACTAATGTATTTCTTATTGGTGATTTCGTGTATATTAAATGCAACAATAAATTTTCCCTTAAGACTACAAGTTATCTTTTTGAATACAGGAGCAAATGTCAATTCACGAAATGTCGCTACAAGTACTATGTTTTTCGGCGTCGTTGTGTCGTCTTGTTTTATGTCTGTAACGTTGTTGTCGTTTTTGTTGTTGGCATTATTTTGTGTGTAACTTTGTCTCCGTTTAACTTATTTCCAATTGCCTGTGCTGTCTTTACTGTAGTGTCCTGGATTTTTTATGTTTAGTACATGTTTTTAAGTTTGTTTCGTTTGTACATGTAATGTCACATAATATGTAACTGTATTTTGCAAGGGATTTTTATTTCTGTATATTTTCAGTACAGTCAAACTCATTTCTTTTATGGTTATTTTGCTTGTTTTAGTCTTCGTTTTCTGGGAGACATAGTACAGTAATGGAGTGTTTCACAAACAATTTTTTTTAATTTCTAAATGTAAAAATGAGTAGGAAAATACGTATTTAAGTATAGACTATTATGCAAATTTTGTATTCGTGTTTTACATAAACTTAGCAGAAAGTAACTAAAAAAATATCTGTATTAACAGTGTCTTTCTTTGCTTCTCTCTGTCTTACAACCTACAAATATGTGCAAGATATTTTTAATTTATTTCAATAGTGCGTTCATTATTTTTACATAAATTCGTGTATGAAGAATTAGACATAACGAGAGATATAATTTTTTCATAAATAAAACAAATATTAAGAGTTACGCTTAATTTCATAATGTTTATTGAAAATCACTCATGATACTGTGCAGTTAATTCTTACAGCATAAATTAGATTGTTAATGCGTTGATCTTTACAATTTCAGTAAAAGTTAAAACGGCTCTAAATACCCTGTTACGTATGTTGACATTCAATGCGAAGGTATACTTTAAAATGTTTTACAATAATTTGTATTACGTATTATCAATGTAAGTAAATATGTTCTGTACATTGTTTCGGAAATCGTGATGTCACGCGGAATGGTAAAATTAGTTCGTTTAATAGTAGCATGAAGAATAGCAATTCAGGAAATGTTGAGAATCAAACTAAAATTAGAAGAAAAATATAACAACGAAAACGTTTCATGTTGTGTTACTGTAGATTTTAACCCATGTATGTGTCGTCATTTATGAACAGCTTTTACACTTAGCATCAAGACAAATATTTGTGGTTGTAAATGACAGAATGCTATAAAGATTTCTGGGCTTGAATTTCTAACATTATTTCATAGCAAATGTAACGATTTACTTTCATGGAAAAGACAGAATCAATAAGTATTCAAGTTTAAACGATATCGTGGGGCTTCTGATAGTAAAATAACAACACCACACTTTAACATGAAATGCATATTATATTACAGCTGTTTTACAACTCACTCACCATATAAACACTTATTAGATTCAAAAGAAATTGCTTAGATAAGATTAGTTTCACATTACTAACATTGAAAGATTTGGTCTTTCACTAACTTGTCAGAACCGATTATGTTATTTTCTGAATGGTCGTAAGGTCTAAATAAAATAAAATTTTATTTTATTAACCCTGTGATTTCATAATTAATAATTTTTAAATATGATATAGTATACATAAAATAAACTACGTAATGTTCGTACGACATGAAACAGTAATAAATATTCTTGTAAACCTAGAAATTATATAATGTATTTTTATTCCATACACTGATTGATTCCTATAGAAAAATTCCACGTTTGGTTATCACAATATAAAATACAATTTTGCTTCTAAAGCATTTGACTTGCTGTCATAGTTTATTATACGAGATGTATTTTTCTGGGCTGTTTTACCGTGAAGTTACGTGTCCATTATATTTTCCTTTGACCCGATATGTATCTTCTCGCCACGTTTTAATATATGCATATCATGTAAGTGTTACTAATTTCACTGTATTCAAAATCTTATAATATTAACATATTTTGATTACTGTTTTCGACACGAAAGGCTCCACCTAACTTTGAACAGCCAACAGACGGTTTAAACATGTATTAATCTGGAAAACGTCTATGTAGTTCAGTAATTTAATGTTTTTTAACTTGTCAATACCTTATTTACAAATGCAAGATTCACATTCGCAAAAAAAACGATGTACAGAAACTTTGCCTTTAAGATACGCCATGTGTATTTAAAAATTAAGATTATCATCGTCACATCATCACGTTTCTATGAGAAACCACAAAATCACGGCACTTGTAAAAACTACACTAGTCTACGTAAGTTGCACAAAATACTAACACTTCGGTTTCACGCATGTGGCTCTGCATCATAAATGTTAAGAGAAAATATAATCGGTGTGTTATTTATAGAACATAAATCACAGGTAAGTGTCAGAACGCGCTGAATTGCAGCTATAAGGGCATAATAGCGAAAAATTATTACTGCTTTGAGTTAGAAAATACGCCAAAGTCATTTATGTTTTCACAGATTTAATCTCTAACTCTAGAAAACTGTAAAACATATGTTTCCACAACATTTATTACAGCCTATCTGCAAAATTTTATAATGCGTTATATTTTGGAACCATGCGTTTTAGTTTCAACGTAAACAGAAGCGTTTTCATACAGACATGAGCGCATACCAGACTATGCCGAAATTCTTCAAGTTGGCAAGCAAACCGTTGGAATCTTTAATAATGATCTGATTGACGTTATTAGTATGATAAATATTATTATAAGTTTAAATACACATAAATAATTTTAATTTTTTTAGGTTTATTTACGTGTATGATTACGATTGTTGTATTTTGACAGCAATAAAAACGACGTCGACAATTCCCGAGTCAATGTTCTTACAGGTTAGGTTCGTGTAGTAACCTAACCTCTAATAAACTGTTTTTAAAAATTAAAAGGTAGTGTGTCGGATTATTATAATTATATTTCGTAAAACAAGGATAAAATTAACATATAATACTTATAAATTAATTATGACTATTATTGCAGTAGATACACTGACAGAAATATAGATGTAAGTAACGTTTACACGAGTATAAATAATAAAATGTAACGTATTTTTAACCGATGATTTACAAGAACACACAGTTGTAGATTAACGTGTATAAATTTAATTGTAATTTTCCTAGTCCCAAAAATAATTTTAGAATATAGCTATTTGTAATTCCGCTGTAACGTACACATACGTTTATTTACAGATATTGCTAAGAATATTTTTATTATTGTTGAAATTCATGCAATGTAAACATTGTAATTATTATTGTTCTATGGTATATATTATCTGTGACTAGTTTTAACGTAAATATTTATGTATGTTTTATTGTCTAGAGTATTGCAGGAAATTAATTTGTTAATATTAATATTTTATTGTAAAGGCTCTTACTAGGTGGAAAATTTTTATTTAAAACAAATCATTTTCAGACCAAAATAGTAATCGATTTGCTAGTAAGAAGAATTTATGTTATGTTTTACTACGTTTCTAAAACAAAACCTTGTCACTGTGGTATCAACAAGAAATAAGAATAGAAGGTTTTAGGGAAGAAAAGGGAATAAAAATTTTGATGGTAGAGGTCCGGCTGAGAAGATTCTTGAGGAAAGAAATGCCTCAGTTTGCTTTCGTCGAAGAATTCCTGGGGAAGAACTTCACACGACCTGGCGCTATTAACACTCCTGTTTTGAAAGTAGCGGAATTTTCTAGATCAGAAGAATAGAAGAGGAATTCGTGCCATTTCGTACCGTCTTCCCAGAAGCTTTGTCTGGCTTGTCTTAGCCTGGCGTAACTTTTGCCGAGTACCAAGAGGAAGAGTTTGGCGACGTGGTAGTATCACGTTTCCCCTGGTATTAATTCCTTCCAAATTTCGAGCTCAGGAGAGTTCGAAATACTGTCCTAACATCGCAGATTTCAACTGGTAAGCTGTCTCAGCCCTTTTTCAAACGATGAGGAATATTTCAAGTTCATTATTTTTCTGCAGTTTTGGCAAAGAACTGTTTAACTTCTGGATTTTCTTGGAGTAGTGCCAACAGCCCGCGAAGAACCCTAGAATAAGAAGTCACCGGCAAATCCTAAATGTTATGCGTAATTGATACAATAAACTGCAGGAATATGGTAATTCGAAAACCAAACAACTAAAGAATGGAAAACAGTATTCTAAACTCACGGAACTCAGTGTCATTCTGATAATTATTGACAGAAAAGTATTTTTTTGTTTTGTTTTGAGCCACAGTATAACACACACAATTTTCATTCTTCTGAAATATTCAATGGTCTAGTAAGAGTCTTAAATAATGGTATATTAATTTGTTAAATGTTTCTTTTCCATTATTAAGCTATATTCTCAATATTGTAGCGTAACAGAATGTCTGTTTCAACTGGGAAAAGAAACCCGATATTGACAAATTCTTATTGATAATCGTATTGTTTTCGAGCCCTAAATATTATCATTAAATAAATTTGCTTCTTTTTACTTACTGTTCTCTCAATTTTACTGTGATCATGAAATTAATTCAATTTTTGCTAATATACCATCTCAGGGCTCATGGACTTAGTAAAATAATGGTAAACAATATCTTCCTAAGCTGAGGTTGGGTTAAGTGGAGATATTACACCGTCTGAAATAATCTTTACCGACAAATTATGGGACTTCCGTCTTTGAAAAAGTTAAATTCGAAGGAAGTCATGAACATTCTAATATATCTTTAAAGCAGGCTGAATAATGCCATAATTTAGATTAATTCAAAATTATTAACGGACTGACTTAACTGCCAAACATAATGAAAACAGAAAATTATAGAAACAAAAACATGCATTAATAATGCGGAAACAAAATTAGTAGTGCTAGTACACAGTTGCCGTTTGCAATACGAAAATTTTCTCCGTATTTAAATACTAAAGAAAATATCAAGTAAAAGTCTAAACATTGACTGGCAACGAATTACAGTAAAGTAATTAACGGAAAACTTATAAAGATTTATGCAAATCAATAAAACTAAGTGAAGACGTAAACACTAAAAAATTAGGGTTTTAACATTATTAAAAGAGTAAAAATCTACCCGAGACATCGCAGAGCGACAATATCGATGAAAGTACAGTAATAGACAAAGCATTGGCAGAAAACATAGGCATTCATTGTATATCTTCTCCCGGGAAAATTGTTATATAACACCTATTTCAAAGAATGCTTGCATTTTTTGTTCCTTGGTCGAGTTTATCAAATACAGTATGAGTTAACTTTTTATATTGATGTATAATTTCATATTATTAATTATTTTTGTAGTAAAGTTTTACATATGTTACTCTGAAGAGGCAAATAATGAACAGGCAAAATACTGTGTTTGTGCGGTTTAAGAAATTAATGTTATTTAGAGATACAATTTCTGAAAATATTTTCTGTATGTCTGTTTGTATAGAACGACGTTGTGGATTCAGTAAGCTACATATTTAAATATGTTTCTAAACACTGAAACATTATTGTATTATAATGGTGCAGTTTAATCAGTTATTTTACAAATCTGCAAGACTGTGATGCTGCATTTTAAGGAGATTTATAAGGACACCTTTAGAAAATTACAAAATAGGATAAATCCACACAATTGAATGCTAGTTACAGAAAACATCACATCAACTAATTGTACAAATGAAAAGTAACATGCGAGCAGAATTATTGGACTATTTTTCTTTAAATTTTTGTAAATGTGACATTTGATCATGAGTCAATAGCCATATATTTTTTAATTTATATATTTGTTTAGGTGTGCCAGCAGACACATGGGCATTTAAAACAAATGATTGCGTAAATTTAGAGTAAAAATAAATATGTCGTTGATAGATATTCGCGCAGCTGCAGACAATACATCTAACATGTTTGTGTGATTTTATTCTGTTTTAAAGTAAAAAAAAAACATAATACATTAGGCTCAATAATTTAGCCGCAATTGTTCCTGTAGTTAAATACGCTGCTACGTAAAAACTGCCTAAATTCATTAATAATATTAATGTATTTCTATACTTTAGCAAGGAAATGTACTTACGATATGTTAGTGTCATTCGTTATCCTTTAAATAAACATTACACATACAATATAATTGCGAATTGCACAAATACTTAAAAGTTTCTCATTTCTAAAAAAATTGCTTACAGAGCAAAACCGTGTTCATATTAAACGTTATAAATAAATTCCTTAAAAGTCTTGCTAAAATTCGAATTTGCAATAATTTTAGGGCGTTATCACTTGCCACAACATTTACAATTAGTAAGTTTTAAAGAATGTAAATTTGTACCAATGCCAATAGAAGCGTCGAATAAATGTTAGTAAATTACTCGTAAACAAACAATATTTGTGGCTGTGTTCAGTCACATTGTTATATCTTCAAAATTAATTCGCCGGTTGTAAAACCCTACCAGGTTTATTTGTCATGTGCGAAGTATTTCAAGAACCATCCTGAGTAATCATAGGACGACTATGCTTCACACCAGCTGTAAATTTCATTTCACCTATTTTGCAATTCCTATACAACATCTGCGTGAAATTGCGAGATTGCATGATTATTTACAATGTTAACGTTAATCTGCTCGTACGGTATTAATAAGGTGTTTCAGAAATGATAATTCGTTAATTATATACGAAACATGTGTTTAGATTTTTCAAATCCACAAAGCATTACAACAGCACCCGTAAGTCCTAATTACTGTATGTGTTCGCAAGGGATGTAATTCTAATTCACAAATTAACCTGTTATGGAATTTAATAATTGCGATAGTTATTTTAAAAAGAATTTTCTTATTTTAAAAATGAGTATAATATAACGCATTTCAATTACATGTTTTGATTTTGTTAAAAACTATATTAACTAGGTACATACATTTTATTAAAAATTATAAAGACTAGGGCTGTAAATTTTTAATTAAATAAATTGCATAGGCCTACAGAAAATTTTACGATATTGAGTAAAAATTAGAGTTTCCACTCCTAACATATCCATAGGGATATCGTTCTATTCTATATACACATAAATCGATATTTCATAAATTGTTGTAGACGTTATAAAAACTAAAAGATAAGTATTATAAACAAGTGGGACTATTGAGTTCTAAACTTTCGGTGCAAGTTTTAATTTGCAATGGATGTCTGAGAAATTATGAATATAAATTAATACACCTCAACATTTTTACATACAGACCAATATGAAATTTGCGAACATGAAATTTCATATTTTATTTTTACTCTCAGATAATTTTATTTCAGCTTATGTAAATTTATTTTGTAAACATTGCACTGCGGCACACTTTCAATTACACATACATCGGTGTATTGATAGCGTTGTACTGCATCAGTAAAAATATTCTATAGTCCTCTATAGAAAAATATATTTACACGGATTAAAAATATTTAACTGACTAAAGAATTTTTGTTGTGGCCATTGATGAAGGTTAAAATAAAATGTGTAATGTTTATAAAAATTGCATATTAAAAAAAGTATTACATGCGTTATAAATCTCGCGGGTTGTAGTAACAATTTTTAAAACAGCAGAAATGTGTTTCTGAACTGTAGTGATGCTAAAATTCAATAAACACTGTCGTATCTTTTAAAGGAAGCTTGGTGAAATACGCTATATGGGTTTACCGATGTCATAAATCGAAGAACTATTACTGCATCATGTCACTATAAATGAATTTTTAAAATGTACTTTTTGTTATATTACTAACAATATTTTATTTATCTACATAAACAGCAACTCGATGTCACTAAACGTGATAGTTTCATGCATAAAGTTTAAAAGTAAGTGATTCGTTTTATCTAGTGCACGTGTAATTTATAACACTATTTCAAGTCATTGCAATACTCGCATATCTTAAAGTACCTTTTTTTAATTATATGTGCGTGTGGCGTCTGATAAATCACGGAGTCGTTACTATAAATCACTCTTTTGATCTTCGATATGGCTCTATATTTCCGCGCATTACAAATATAATATTAAAGCTACATAGAAAATGCTAGCCTGAAACTGCAAATCTGGAAATATACATATTCTTTAAACACTGTTTGTTTACAAAGTTCTATTTAATTTTTTTTAAGTAAACCATCAAAATATTTTCATAATTGTTGTTGAATTTCGAATAATCGTCAGGAGGCCTAGAATAGAATACTTAATACGTACCTACTATATTGAAACCATTTTATATAGCAACAAATACCTGGTTTAGTAATTTTTTTATTGATTTAAATTATTCTGTATGCTCTAAATATCCAAATTTTTTACATAATTACCTAACAACGAATTTTAAATGGATGTAAAAATTACGAGCATTCAGGTATACTCTTTCATTCATTGTTATTTAGATTAAATTAAATAGGGCGTAATAAATTGCATGTATTACTATAAAAGAAAAGTTTTTTATTCCAGATAAATTTGTGTTTTTTACAGAATATTGTCTAACATTTATATTTTGTGCTTATACAGTATTACCAGTAAATCTAGACTACAACACTTCATAAATAACTGCTGCTATAGCCGTGTTAAGACGTTTCATGTTCTATGTCAATAAATAATCATCGTGCAAATTGGTATTAACATTATTAGGTAAAATATTCCTAATTACATTTAGTTTTATTTTTCGTTCCAATGTAAACACATCTATGAGGTTTACATAACTCCGTATCCTTAAACAAAAAATGTCATAAACATTTTTGTACAACGAAAAATATTTCTATTCGAAAGGGTTATCAAATTTACGTTGTCACCACAGTAGGAATTTGTACGGATCTAAATATTTGAGGCTAAGAACTAATTTCATTTCTATCCGATAAAACAATGCTCGAAAAATGACGATACTCAAATGAAACTTTTTGAACGAAAAATACACGTATAGAAACTACGATTCTTGCAAATATTTAACATTACATAGTAAATAAATGTGAGATATTTAAACTGACTATAATTTTAAAAGAACATTTTTATTTAGCGGTTCCGCAATAAATAATGTTAGTAAAATTGCATTTCTATTGCGTGTAACAGGTGTAAGCATAAATATTATAAAAACCAAAGATTGCGGTATATTTTATACGACAAGCTCAAAAAAAATTACTTGAAACATTACAAGTAGATTATACTGAAGAGCTTCCTCAAGTCCCCCAACTAGGACATTTAAATGACAATTTTTTAAATCTAAAGAATAATATTAATATACCAGGAACTTGTTTATGACTAGACTTAGCCAACAAACAAAATATATGACCAGTACAAAACTATATGAAATATCTGTAGTATAGAAAATATAATGCAAACACAAAAATTACGTTTCGAACCACGTAAAACTGCTTTAATGTCTATACCAAATACATACGCAATTTGTAATTGGAAACAACCGATTCTGGTAGAATGTTAGAATTAAGCCTTGAGAAAAACACAACTTAACTTTCTTGGCTTCTTTTTTAAGTAAATATTTTGAATGATATTAATATTACAGGACAATATTAAAAATATAACATTACAAAATTTGGCTTAATAATATTGGAATTGGTAAGGTAGGTTCCACAAGACGCCAAAAAAAAGTAAGTATCGTATGCAACCTAAGAGATAAGACTAGTGTGAATTTTGTGGTGCTTTGAATTTAAGTTGCAATATAGCAAGCTGCTTAGAAATATTAGTTTGTTGTAGCAGCCCACAACAATGCAAATTTTGAAGTCATCAGTTATTTTGTATGTCGTAAGACATCTGTAAACAGCGTAAATTTCGCGGTACTCTTTTATAGAAGTAATTATTGCTTTGGTAGATTTTACGTCTTGCGAAAATAAAATTTGTACTCGATTTAATAAAACTTATATTAAATATGAGAAGTGGCATACAAAATGTTATATCTGTGATGTGGTATTACAAACGATCAGCACTATATCCATAGCTTATCACTAGAAATGAAGGATTTAATTTATGTGTAAGCATTTATGCTTCAACGACACTGCTGACATAACGCAGTACGTTAACAGGTCTTACATCTTTTAAAAGTGCGGCAACTGAATAGCGTATTTGAAAAATATACATCAAATCCTGCGGTAATTTTGAATGATAAAATATAAATAAATATATGAGAAGTTCAGATAGTTAAATGCCAAATATTCCCCCACCGCACAGCGATTTACTGAGTTCGTGATTTTTATAGTGTCCAATATAAATATTAATTTGCTATAAAAACTATTTCTTGAGTATTTGACTCGACTAGGCGAAGAAAAACTTAACTGAACACATTTTCTAGCACAACGTACTTCATGTAAGAATTTTCTAAGGGTTTCCTTTTTTTTATTTCTTGTTAAGCGTAAAATTTTACAACTATATCCTTCAATTCAGATAAATTTTGGATACATTCTCCACGGCAGGAAAAAGAAGATGAACATATTAAAGTATGTTTGTAAACCTTTCGTAAAACATGCAGGCATGTAATATATTATTATGCTTTAAATCTTCATGTGTATGTGTATGTATAATATAAATTAATAACTTAGTGAGTATGTATGTTAACTACTATAATATTTTGCTGTTGTTTTTTTGTTTTCGTTAAAAAGTAAAATTGTGTTGCGTTGTAATTTTTTTTACGTTATTAGGAATAGTTAAAACGTATTATTTGATATTGACAAGATGAAATATTTCAAGCATTATTTTACTTACCTAAGCGAGAATTACGCAAGTATCCGGAAACATGACATTAGCCATAATGTCTCAATATACTTTTAACATTACATTAATCGGCTTCTCGAAGCGTGCGAACACATATGCGCAATACAAAATATATACATGAATTAATTGTGAAGTTTAAATGATAGCATTAGTCCTCCTGACAAAATGTTAAAACGACTATTAGTGCAATATTATAAAGGACATTATATTCTAAACCAGTCGGGTACATATCAAACATCGTTAAATCATTTTGTAACGCAACGTAATATTTTCCAGCAAATAATGTTTCTATGTGTGGATTAGTGACATAGACTGTTATACTGCGTTCCACGACAATTCGGGTATTTCTTTCATAAGACGATCTTAATTAAATGATGATTTAGTAACTAACTTTAGAACGACAAATGCAAAAAGTTCATCCCTTACAAAACTACGCTAAAATAAGAACCACAAATATGTTGTGAAGAAATGCGTATAGGTTTTGAAATGATTGGCTACAATCATATTTACGACGACCCTATAAACTGATTGTAATTTAATAATATAAATTTTACACGTAGGCCTGCTAATGTACAACCCGAAAAGTAATGATAAGTTAAAAAATAATTACGTTTAGTGCATTAAAATGTAAAACGTGAATATATAACGGAGAAAGGTGGCGTCTTACAAACCCTAACATCTGAATTTGTAAAACTTAATCGTATGATCACACGATAAAATAAATATAGTAACGTATGTAGTCGGTATTATTTCCAAACCGCAAATGAATTTTCGTAAAGAAATCTACGCAAACCAAAAATTGTAAAGCATTAGGAAAATATACTTTCAAGAGTGTAAATGTAGGTCTTTTCGATACAGTCCACGTTTTGTAAGACTTAGCGTACAGCTTTCTTTACCAGTAAACACTAACTCTGCAGAAACACCAAACGGCGATAAAAAGAAATACCTAATTAATGTTTTATTACGTGGACTCATTTACATTACGGGTAGTTATTAGTTATTAAATTTTGAAGTATGTCACAAGCCTATACAGACCAAAACAAATCAGTATTAATATTACTACCACTGTAATGTATGCGTTGAAATTGTAATGAGAAGCTATTCAGAGAGAACCATCCATTAGTCCAATAAAATTGAAGTACCAAAATAAATTACTAAAGTTTTGGGAAAAAAAACAACAACAGGTAAACAGATTCTAGTGCCTAGTCGACAATCCGAACATCAGTAGATAAGCGAATTTAATAACTAGGAGACTAGCTTTTGAAAGAAGAAATTACTATATTCCTGTACGTTCTTTTCTTAGACGTTTATCTTAATAATTTATTATGACTTCGAATTGAAATATGGAATAATTTATTTATATCAATGAAACTATATATTTGTTACTATGTAACAACCAGTTACCGAATTTCTAAATACCGCTATCACAACAACTCGGTACAGCGTTTCTAAATACCGTTTCACTACATTTGTGTACTTTCTCTGCTGCAAGTTGTTCGATAAGTTTGTGACAAAAGATGGCAATGTAACATTTTTCGATTTCAGCCAAAATTTTTAAAACAGGTATCCACCTAATGTACAACCGTAAACAAAAAAAATCAGTTGATTAACAGATATTAAATTTATAAAATTCACACAGTTATTTCCATGTCTTCAATTGTTATGTATTAGAATGACAGTAAACATTTAAATAAGTTAAACGAATCTATACCCTGGACGCAAATTTAAAACAGTGAAGAAAAGTGGAAAAAAATAACTTTACAGTAATGTATCTGTTCGGACCAGTCATTAAGCGCGTAGCTAGAATACGGGAATACAAAATACGTTATATTCAAATAATTTTAAGAACACCTGATTCTCGCATATTAAAAACTCTATGTGAAGTTTTCACTGGAGCAGATACGACAAAAGAACAAAAACACGTGACATAAACGTAAATTTTCAAACGTAATTCGGGTGATCTACATCTCTAACTTAAGGTCGCTGAAATAACATATAGTATTCTCGCCGATACATCGTCTCTATGAGCTGTGACCCTATAATTTTATGACGTAATATGAGAGATAAAGTACACGCCTTTAAAATACTCTGCATCTGTATTTCCATACCTTAAGGAAATAATCCTTGCTCTCGTAATTTTCTGCGGAGAGAAAAAAAACTTTATATAATAATACCGGAGGAATGAAATGGGTACACACACGAGTAATGTTCGTTGAACGCTATTCCCAAGCAGACGTCACTCACGAACGTTGAAGAGTTTTAGAACGAACTTGTGTTGGCAGAAGATCTACACACTGCTGTACGGCTTGGGCAGGCGGCCAACTTAACAGTCCGAAAGGTCATCTCGATCTTAAGACACCAGGGATATCCACGCTAGCACGTACGTCCAGTTCGCTGCAGCATCGCGACTTTGCGAATTGCTGCTGGGTGCGGGAAGATCTGCCATGCATTGTATTTTTTTTTTTTTGCGGGATGGGGTGCGCTCGTTCGCCAAGCGAGAGCATCAGCAAAGACCGGTTTCGCGAGGGCCTCGTGATGGAAGCAGCCATTTCGCACGGACCGCGACAAAGAAAACCAGTCGGCTGCCCACCCCTTTCGTAAATACGAGGGGGGGTTACCTTTCGCCTTCCTGATCGTTGAATGCAAAAACAGCTCGCGCAAAGCTGCAGGCTGCAAATTTTTTTTTTTTTTTCGCAACTGCCACGTCCGAGCTTGCAGTTTCAAAAATAAATTGTTCGCGGGACAAGCGTACTACAAATGGTCGGTTGCATTTTAAAAGGATTTGCATCCCAGCTGCACTGTGGCTCAATTGCGCGGCGTGTGACTAACTAAGAGCTCCGGCTTTATCACTTTGCAAATTGAAAAGTCGGTATGGAAATAACGACGGTGGAATGTTCGGAGCTTGCGGTTTGCAGAACGTCTCGCGAGCAGCTGAATTATTAGGACTCGCAAATACCCACACTGAAAGAAAAATTTTGTTGTAGGTACCATACTTCTGTTAAAATAAGGACAACACTAGAGTTTGGTTGTCATAACTATCTACATTGCTCCTACAACAATCTGCCCTGTTGAAGTGACAGCGAGATCTGTAGAAGAAAGATGCTCTTTTCTCCATCTACAGAACATGTTGTTACATCTACAAAACAGAATGTTACAGGAACTATCCAGGAAGTACTCACAACCTAACTAGACTGTTGTCCCTACTTAAACAGAAGTATGGTGCCTACAACAATACTTTTCTTTCTGTGCATATCTTGCAAAAGGAAAACTTCGCGATTTCAGTGACCTTCTTGCTCACTGTTCTGCGTATATTCAAGACCTGACCTATTGTCGACTTACTACTTCTCACTGGAATAACTGATAATCCACAAGGTTTGAATATGCATATGTAGAGCCAGTGATTTTTTGATGAAAAGAATTCTGCAACAATTTGTTTCAATGCCTTATGTGCACATATGTTCCTCTGCTTCATGGTACGGGGATGGGAAGTTTTTAACTTTCGACGTCTCGGGGTCCTACCCGCAAATCACGGACGTATGGTGTCGCGGTAACATTGTTCTTGTTGGTGCAGTCAAATGAGCCACGCCTCTGCCCTATTACATTCTGCCAATAACTACGAAGCAGTGTTGCAGGTGTTCATGCAAGGCGTTGGAACAAGTTGTTGCAGAATTGTTTTCACAAAAAATCACTGGCTCTATGCATAGGACAGTGAATTATGACGTGCATGTCATTAAAATAGCGAAGTTTTCTTTGCCCATCTCCATTCCCGGTTTAAAATAAGTTAGAAAAAATGCACCGTATGTTATTAAGAGAAAATTTGGAAGTTGGCACCCAGTCTTCGAACTTATTCATATATAAGATGTAAGCTAAGGTAAGTGGGTTTGACGTCTCGTCAACAGCGAGGTCATTATAGACGGCGCCACACAACTTTCTACAATTACAGGAGCTGGGAGAGGAGTCGGCCATGGCCTTCGTTACTGAACCATCTCAGCATTCGCCGGGAGTGATTTCGGGTAAGCATGGATGGCAGGAGCCGGGTATCGAAGCCGGGTCTTCCGAATGTAAGTCCAACGTTATACCGTTGCGCCACCTCTCTCAGTTTTATGTATTAGAAACATTTAGTTATAAACGTCTGTGTCTAACAGTGTTTGGACGGAAAATCATGTGCTTTCTACCTTATGGAATTTTACGAGAAAGTTTTAAATTTCTACAGAATCAATAACTGTGGGAAGCCGTTCTACAACCCTTCACAAAGTTCTCTAGTATTGTAGGTAATGAAATTAAGCGTTAATGGTATGTTGTTTCGTACTGTAGAATTAATTAATTCACTAGTAAATTAGAGTATTTATTTTTGTAACAATAAGTATTGAATTGTTCAACCCGGATAAATCAATAGTGATGACCAGGCGGTAATTTTAAGAACGATCTAAAATAAACATTTATGTTGGTTTTAACAGCCGTGGCGTAGTCATCCATATGGTAATATAAAAAATTATCATAATAGGAACAGGCGTATACGTATGAATTTTGTAAATTTTGTAAAATATCTTGAGGATTCCGTAGACTGATATTTCCTCAATAAGTCTGATATGAACAGTTATGACATCACACTGACGTAAACTATGAAGAATGTACTATCAGCGTCCATGGGAGGTCGCATGTGTTCCAGCAGGCGACGAAGTAAATTGTAATTAAAAGCTACTCAAAGCTGGGGCAGATGTAAAAGCAGTCGCGTGGGCCAGGCCACGTTAAACGTGACGCGAGCGTGCGATGTCAGAGAAAATAACGCGGTGGGCAGCTGTCTTGGGCGCGACAGCATAACCATACCCCGTGGTACGTCACAGCAGAGAGGGAATTCCATCAGCCCGCTCTACACGAGACGTGGATCACAGCCGTCCCTTCAGGGACCTACAGGGATAGCCCGGGAGATTTCCACTCTGCGTTATTTATTAGCTCCATTAATATGAGAACACTACGCAAATATCCTCAGGGCAGGACAAAAAATTTTTTTTTTTGTGACAGGACGTCTTGTGCTCTTAGCCGAATGAAAATCGTAACGAGCTATCGCGAAACACCCCCTCTCACGTCCATCCCTTCAACGTTAACGTCTATGCACCAGAGTAGTGAAAAAAAATTTATGCTGCCCCCTTTTTTTAACCAACGTGCGTTCAATTTGTGGCCTGGAGTAAACCCCGCCTATGCATCTGCGGACGAGGAACGATGGTTTTTTTCCTTCTTTCGTCCCTCTCTCTGGCTAGCGCGTGATACTATTTGGTTGACGTTTGTTTATTTTTTCCCCCGCTCGCTGGTGGAGCTCGGTGGCTGTAGAAGGGAAGAGAAGGGGTTAGAAGGGGGGGCAGGCACCCCGTTGTCATCTGGCGGCGTCCACGGACGCTCTCGTACCTGAGAGAAGGACTTTCCTCCAGCAGAACACACGCTGACTTGCGCAATGCCCGCCTTGTCCAGCCTTCCTCCGTCAGCCATCATGGAAATTTTCGCGGGCGCCGGGACGGTCAGGGGAGGAGGGAGGGGTAGGCACGGGGGCAGGGAAAACGACGATAGGAAAATGGTAATTAAAAAAAAATAAAAAACTGCCTTCCGTGGCCAGCAAACACTGCCGTTACGTACCCTCCTTTTTTTTTTTCCTGCCTCTCTTCCATCGTCCGGTCTTTTTTTCTCTTCCACCTCCCTTTTCGCGTGTGGTACCCCGAAAAAGAGAGGAGGGAAAAGCGGCAAGGAGAGATAAAAAAAAATATTTCGCACACGTCCACACTCCACAGTCACTATCCTTGCAGCGTCGGGAACACGGAGACTGCCGAGGCTCTAGAATTTTTTTTCTCCCGCCGAATCTCTCTTCTCTCCCTTCACACACGGGCCCCTCAGCGTTTTCCCTCCGACCCCCGCGCCACTTGCATCGCCGGCGGCCCGAGCACTCCGCGAAATTCTCGCGAGTAGACCTTTTTTTATTTCATTTTTTTAATCTCGTCATAAGCCGGAGCTGCGAAGGGAGATTCGGGATAACGAGCCTTCCCCCGGACTGGAGCGACGCGTCAGAGAGCTCTGCCGTGTGGACGGCGGCTCGCGTCTCCCGCCCCGTAACCTCGGGACTCGAACCGCGGTCCGCACTGGCCCGGTTCGCTTCCCGGCCGCGACACATATACTCCGGAGCGCCACGCACGCCCCCTTCAGAGCGCCACACACGCTTCGCTCCTCACAGAACATCCCCAAACCCCGGCCCACGCTCCCGCGCGCGCACACACACACATGTACACATACACACACACACACGGGCGCGCGCTCTGTGGACGTACCTGCTACTGTTGTTAATATCCATGTTGCCACATGTGCGCCGCTACTCTCTGCCTCTCGCTGCGTGCGTGTATGTGTTTGTACGTGTGTGGCTTAATTCACACCGAGAAGATCAATGTCAATTGGAGGCTAATAAACAGGGTTGGTATCCATGCTCATGCAGGCCAGCCGCTGCTTTGTGTTTGATATTTGGGGCGCCACCACGCCGCACAACCCCCCTCCCCCTCCCCATGCCACAGGGCCACTCCCATAGCCATACACGCCATAGCACGTTGCCAACCCCCTCTCCCTGTACAGGGGTTCCGACCGCCAGTAGGGGGGTTCCTCCCCTCCTGCCCTCCTATCACACTCTCGGCCACTAACCGATAGTTGGGGGCACTATTATCCACTGGCCTCCATTGGCATAGCAGCTTAGTTGTGTGCGTCAGGCCTTGCATGTGTGTGTGTGGGTGGAATGTGACGAAACCGGGTCACGAACTGGGGAGTTCCCTCAGTTTTACGGACTGAGCAAATAAAACGGACCATAAAAATTGACATCAGTCCGGTGATCCCGGACGATGGTACGGTCGCACTAAGGTAGTATCCATTTATCGCGCCGAAACGTACGGTTTTTTTTTTATCTGAAAACGTAACCTCAATTTTTTTTGCTGTTCGTTTTTCGTTTTGTGAACAAGTTTCTGGAGATGCTTTATCGTCCAGAGGATTTTAAAAAAGAGCTCAACTTAATCAGTCTAACACCATTGCGCATTTAGCGTTACCGTTACTGAATATCTGAAAGGATTCCTTACACCACAAACATGACAAGCAATTTTTAAAATAATTAAACTGTGTGTTACCATTGCACATATATTTCTTCTGAGTTTTTGCACAGTACCAGTACGGATTATAATTTTAAAATAATTCCGGCTGTTAATCGTTATTCTTGGGTGCAAGTAGATAAATATTTATAAACAATATTTAGAAAATGGATTCCATTTATGAATGAAAATTACTTTCTACCAAAAACATTTCGAGACAACGATCATTAACCAAGTACAACGTTAAATCGGCATTGTTAATTTCTGATGTTTTACAATAAATTGTTAAAAAACAAAGAGTAATTATTTTTATTGCCTTTAGGAGTAAAGTTCTTACGTACCACCATTTGTTGTAATCAGTAAGTTTATTAATTCCATACGGCTTCGTTAATATCTTAGTAACGATGAATAAATTTAATTGAAATGTGAAATTATCACACAATACCATTTTATGTGAAAATTCAAAGATATGACTTATTATAACCAGTTTTGCTCGTAAATTGTTTCTGTTAAGGCTATGCACAGTAGTTTATTCACATTGGTGCAATGAACTGGAAGAATTTTTTACAGAATGTTTTGAAATAATTTGAGCCTTTGAACAATCATACAGTGCACAAATTCACAAAGGCTTTTGGCCAAATAATGAACAGTTAAACGGTATAAAACAATTTCGATTGATTTTCTTATTTTCATGAAACATTTTTCATGATTACGGTGCAGAAATAAAAATAATGTGGGAATTATTTCCAGGACATATTATCTTATAGTTGTGTTAAAATAATGTTGCAAGTCTTCGATATCGATATTTGGTTGCGTTAAAGAAATACTATCGAAACTTCTGTAATACCTTATAAAATTGCTAGAGGCAGCTAAGCATATTTTGAAAAATCACTTCCAACTCTGACACACCGTATGGAACTAACAATTTCATATTTCTTTGCCTGTTGTGAAAATAGTTCTTACATCGTAGTGGTTCGTCATTATTTCTGTATTTAAAAGAAGACATAGAACTTGAAGAGTATGTAATTTGTGTGGGTGTAAAGTTGTATTTCCATCATTCTCTAATATTAAATACGACCACTTTTGTTATATTTGATCATCTATCTTCTGATTCGTAACAAATGCGTTGTACGTCTCACCACTTGAATTTTCTAGCAACCTATTTATTCCTTTTCTGTTACAAGTAAATCATTCAAACAAATTCAAACATTGTTAGGCTAATCCTCCGTACGCCAGCAAAATGTCAAGTACAATTGATTAACAATCTTTAGTTTTTATTTAGACAGAGCTATATTGCACGCACGAAAATAATTCAAGATAATTTAGTCGCATAGTTTTACAAATTTATTCTTTTTACTGTATCATTTAAATTTGTTATTTCTGTTGCATTAATTACGTGAACTTCTAATAGGTTCTGATAATGTTTTGTATAATTATAGTGTATTTGATAGTGTTATTATTTCAGTTATAAATATAACCTTATATTATTATTGTAATATTTTTTTTAAAAATACGATTCTGTAATAATTGTTACACCTGGCGCCCTCCGGGTTTCCAAATCTGCCTTCAGGCAGAACCACCACCATCATCAATAATTGTAAAATTTATGAAGTTGACTCTTGAAAATAAAAACACATTTTCGTCGATTTTAGCTGCCCAGTTTTTGTAAGTTTTTATTCTCCAAATCAGAAGCCAATTATTTTTAGTTTAGTCGGGTTTAGTTGTAGATTAAGTAAATCTTATATTTATTTTTAATAATGTAGTAATAATGTGATGGGTTTCAAATATTCTTAGTAAGATCTGCACAATATGCTACAGAGCGTAATGGAACGGCGGCATGTTAATTTAATGTCAAATATACAGTTAAGACACTAATGTTTCAACAGTTACTTTGATTTCACTTCCTTACACTAAATAGAAATTTAAAATTTTTGATATCACACCACATTACTAAAAAAAATAATTAATTAATTGAAATGCTTTAATTGTCAGCTCAAAATATTGCAATACAAATTCAATTAAATAAAACTAGAAAGTGTTTACATATGAATTAAAAATAATATGAAAATTTCTGAAGCAGCTAAATGTTATAGAACACTAAAATTACAATGCAAACTTTTTAATTCATAGTTGTTTCTAAAATATGGAAATAATTTATGCATCGTACATATTAAAAAGGTCCCAATTTATGCTTTTTAGTAAGTTGTCTTTTTTAAATCTTGAAAGGGAGCAGATATCGCAAAGCTATTAAATATAAATGTTGAAAATATTTTGTACTATGTAGTCTAATTTTTTTAATCATACGTTCGTACAGATTTGGCTAATTATTGCATTTAAGAAAATTAACTTAAGCCGATAACTAACCAAAAATATAAAAACATATGTTTTGAAAAAATTAGGCTGCATAATAAAAAAAGAAATTCAATATGTCTATGCAGCGGTTTTTTGCGATATCTACTTCCTTTCAGGACTTGAAAAATAAAACTATGAATATGTATGCTATAAACAGAATATATAGGAACCAGTGTCTTTAAAGCACACTCTAAATCGGAGAAAAATTTCGATTGGATTTTCTACATATTCCCGTTGAAGAAGTTTGCGAAAAACCACTTACTATTTGTGAATTTAAGCATATACATTTCCGATTTAGAGTACGCTCTTCCTACGTTACCATAATTTTCTTTCTCTCAAAAAGTGGCTGTATATTAACAATAAAATTTTAGACACCTGCAACTTAACTATCCTATTGTTGTCATACATTTAAAATAAGTCAAAATATTTCCCGTCTATGTAAGACAGGTTCCTACAAGATCTAAATGACCTTATATTTACAGCATGTAGCAAGAGGTAGTCCATTCTGTAAACATTTGTAGTTAGTTTACCTATAGTTGGCATTTGTCAAGAGGTTAAACTAAATATTTCGAAGAGCATGGCGTGTATATTAGGCTATAAAAATTGAACAAGTCGTTACATCTGCAGTACAGCTGTTCATTTTCAACAGATCATCACCGGTGCTTACAGAAATTGAACTATTGTGGGAAGCAAATAAAGTCCGCTTTTAAAAATTATTCCTATGCCTTATCGATGCCTAATTCATGAAAAAAATATATTTGTGTAAAACATTCTACTATTTAAAATCGGGGAACTGGTACACCTTTATGATATTTGGTGTGCCGTACGAACGTAATTATAAAATATGGCCAAATTGTTAGATATTAAATGCATTATGCTACGCACGTATAAAATTATACTACACGATTCATTAATGTTTCATGAATTAAATTGGGAGAATTCCATTATATGCTTGTATATAGAAATAAGTTATCATATAAACAACGAATTATACTCAAATATCGGCAAGCCATTATATAAAAAAAATACTGAAATCATTGAAACTTGGAACGCCCTAACCTAAGTTACGAAAATGTTTATCGACAGCATTTACTTAGCACTGCAAGGCACTCAAAATTAAAGTTTGTGCTGTACAGGTAAGAAATTGTACTGTATTGAAAATTAAGTCCAGCAGAAAATGTTTTTCTTGGTGGCATTTCCAGACAGGATACCGAAAATATTCAAAGCAATCTTCGTTACAGTTATTTTTTCATTATTTTTTAATTTACTTACAATATTGCACATACATACATAATTGTTAGACAATTTTAACGTTTTTACATAGACATTCATATATTTTTAAGCCAGGCACTTAAAATTGTTCACCGTTTTAAAGCTTTTAAACATGTTGCGTATTTTTCTAATTTTTGCTCAACTAATATGGGACTTAGATGGTTGTTATTAATAATTTTATAGAAACATTTCTCACTCATTTATATACTTGTGTAAATATCAAAATTTTTCTGCTAAGCATGCTGAATTCAACAGTTACAATTCTTGAATGTATAAATGTTTTGAGAAATAGTTTACTGGTTAAATGAATGTGCACGTATTACGGACTATTGTACATAAACATTAAGTGTAAAAATATCCAGTAACTATTACTGCAGTACGTTTACTAACACCTGTTCAGTAAATTAATTATACATTTAAATTACATTGCCATTTATTTGGTTTTAATATTGCATATGTTAGCAGTTTATAGGTTTACTTTTATTTTAATTGTCTTATGTTTAGGTCGTTTGTGTTGTAGGGAATGTAATAGTAATAAAAGTTTTACAAATATAATATTTCATCAACATACTTGACAATTCTTTAATATGTGTTATCTAGTTTAATAAAAATGTAGTAAATAATTTAGATACTACGTATAGATATTAGTCATTTACACCAGCTGGTATTTTTTCTTTTATTAGAAATTTTATAATATGGCAGAATATTGAGAAACAATATAAAAATGATAACACAAACATATGTAGAAATCTTAAACTAATAACATGAAGAAGACGTGTAACAATTTCAAAAGAATGTGTACGAATTCAATTGCATAGTATTTTGCGTGATTATGTAATCTAAAATTCTTCTTAAGACTATGATATCGTTGTAGTCTACGAATATGGTTTAAAATATTAAGGTAACTGATTGTTTAATTACAGATCTCGAAGCACATAATTTTTCGACTTATGTTAAAAAAATTTAACTAGAAATTTATCTACCCATTTAAAATTAACTAAAAGAAATTACCGCATTCTTTGTTACATACAATATCTAATATGTTAATAGATGTGAAAATAATATATCATTACGGAACCATACACAACAATTTTATAATAGAAGTTAAGAATTTTAAGTACTCTTACAAACTCATAATTCCACACACACTAACAGATAGATTGAACACTTAAAACAGTTTGTAATAAACATCCACTTTAGTCACAATATAATTGTTATATTACAATGTGAAGCGTAATTTACAACCATGATTAGGGCCCTCAAAGTCGTACTTTCAAAAAATATGTACATGTAAAAGTTGTAAACCCTAAAACTAACTTACATAATGAAAGGTGTTATAAAAATAGAAATGGCCTGAGGCAAACAGTTGATTTATTATTTAGAATAAAGCTAGTTAAATCATTTATGTAAATCGTATCTAATGTATAGCCGTATGTCTAAACTAATAAAATTAGAGTTATTTTCTCAATACGGACGGTTCAGAGGGAGATCAACACAGTCGTTGTATGAGGAAAGTAATATTACCAGGCGACTTTCGCCTAAATAATAGCAAAAAATGTTCGTATTTTATAACTTTCCCAAAACGTTTTTGTTTATTTCAAGAATACCAAATACCTGTTGTTATAACTCTTAGTGATACAACTGAAACATATTTTTTAAGAAGCACGTTTTTACATACAATACTATTTTTGTTGAATAGTTTACAAAGTTAATCAATGCGTAAATGTGGTATTCATGAAATAAACAAAAAAAAATTTTTTTTTATGTTGTCACAGTATTTCTTTAGACTGCACTATAACCGTAGAACACGTCAATGAAAACTCACAGCTGAAAATTTAAATTAGGAACTTGTGTTCTTAAGCAATGTTTCCGCATGTTAAGACGCTCACGTTAGCGGTCAGCATATATGAATATGACAAATAATATACTTTAAAATAATCGTTTATGACTAATAGTATAATAAACTTCCACTTCTCTCCAACGATACACATATTGTGCTACTATTTAAAGTGTAATATTTGCAATTACATTAGTACTAACTCTCTATTTCCGAAAGATTTATTTCAGAATTAGACCACTGCCACCACCAAACCGTAATTTCAATGATAAGAGTCATTTCTAAAATTTCAAAGGATTGGCTTATTTCTTAAACGTGACACTATAATGTAAAATATGGTATTGTGATCTTTGAACGATTCCTGCAATGGGTTGTTATTACAAACTGAAACGTTTTAGTGGACTTACGTCATTGCAAGCCGAATGATGCAAGTTTGCATGGGACCACCGCCCCCCCCAAAAAAAAAACAAAAAGCAAAGAAATAAAAACATTATTAGCAGTCTTCAACAAACAACTCATTCTTAAATTAATGTATGTGTTTATTTTTATTATTTGTGTCGTCTTTCGGGAGATGACTATTCCTTGCAGAATTTTGTGTAGGCCTACCTGTATGTAGTACGTTTGTTGACATAATCTAATACTGGATTTATTTGAAAGAACTGTGCAATGGGAGTGAATGACTAGATTCAGTTTTTTTCGACGTACTCCATTGCAAATTTAATAACTGTCAACGAAAACTAAACAAATAAAAGAAACCCATAAAATAAGCAAAGTATGCTTTAGTCAGCACTACTGTGTTTGTTCCTTCGTCTCATCGTTGTGTCGCATGTTACTTGGTTTTTTATTTTATTTGCTATTATTTTCATTTATTATCTGTTTGTTCCTTGTTTTTTATTTGACCCGATTCCATTTTGGAATTTCATGTTGTGTATGTATCTGGCTGACTAAAGCATACTTTGCTTATTTTATGGGTTTCTTTTATTTGTTTAGTTTTCGTCGACAGTCATTCAATTTGCAATGGAGTACGTCCAAAAAACTGAATTTAGTCACTTTATTTATTATTTTGTTATTTATTTTACTGTGGTGATTCCTCTGAAATTCGGCAAAATTTGCTTGCAATGACGTATTTCCACTCAAATGTTCACTTTACAATACATAATAGTGTATTTGTTGTGATTGACCTACATGAAAGCAGAGCTCTGTTTGAAATTTGTTGCATATGATGTTTCAACCTATTAACATGTTATTTTTTCTGCTGGAATGATGAAACATTATTTACATAAAAGTGAATAACATATAAGTAATGTGATATATAGAATAAAGAATAATGTATGTGTAATATCTAAAAAGTTCAATGTAGGTAATATATTATAATTGATTGAAAAACTTTTTGCAGCGTTGTAAATAATAATTTTACGAATACTACAAGTCACAGTTATTTAAATGGTTTACGCACATACGTCCTATCAAGTTGTTGCAGACAGCATTGTTTAATTTCAATATTAAAACTTTCTCAATAGTGTCAATAAATTCTGCAGTGAACCTATTTTTTCCGGCAAGATTGCAATGCGATGGTGCTTGCAGTACCTCATTACATCGTATTTAGTGTTAACGGTATACTTCTCCATTATTAACTTAATTGCTTCTAAGTAAATGTATATAGTTTACAGCGATTAATTTTCTGAAGGGTCAAATAAATTGTAGCATTTTTTTTAAATTACAACACCCTTACATTTACGTTGTTATAGTGATGTTGGTTATGTATTAATTTAACAGAATATGATGTGTATAAGCTGAATGTTGTAGTGTGGGCTGAAAAACCTCTGGAATATTAGCACTGATGTTCTGGCCTCGGTCCTAGACGGTAATCATCACTAAAATAATCTACTACAATTTATTAACAGCAGCAATACCATTAATCAGTATTAAATCATGAAAACTTAACTTGCCAACATTTTAAGAATTTTAATGTCTCAGGGTGAATAAAAATAAAAAAATGTTACAGATAAAATAAATTATTCACATCCAGACTGTTAATTACTGAAACTCCGAACAAATATATGTCACGGAAACAATAGCTCAAAATTGGCACAGAAAAAAATTATTAAAAAGCTTTATAGTCGAAAAATAATAACTCAAACTAAAGAGGTTCTGTGAACAGATTGGTGTATGCAGTTTTAAAACATACTAAACCGTCTTCAGAATTTACGGATAAGGCTAACATAGTCTTAAATGAGTGCAATAAACAAGTAATGCCTGTTTAGCTGTTTTTCTGTAAGCGGTAGCAATCCGTGAAGTCCTGTAGACGTGATGGTCATTTCCTTGTCGTCGTAATAAAACGTATAAACAATGACGTATAATACCTGATTTTCTGTAAACTTCGTTTTAAGACTCGGTTTCTTCGCCTCAAATTAGACTGCCTGGTTACCAACTCCAACTGGAAAAAGATAATTTTCAGTGAATTACTATAACGGATATCACCACATCGGTGACCCGCTCATGATGCCGAACAATAGAGAAAGGTTCAGAGAAAGTTCTCTGTGAAAATTAAAAGTGTAAAAATTTTATTATGAACAATAATTTCAATTTTCCGCCAGTCTCGTATCGCCACGCTATTGTAACGGTGATCAAAACCTCAGTGGCATTAAGCAACTGCTAGACATACGTAAAACCCAAATTCGGAAACAAAATCAGATAAATAAACACAAATATACCGTATAATAGAAAGCACAGCAAAATATTGCCCAAAATATTTTTATGTTCTGTGATATATTTTTTTACTGTTACTTAATACCAACATTATAACAAATGATGGAACTTCTGTGAGCATTGTAGTGTCTGGTTGTTATCTATAAAACATGAGACTCTGAGCTCAGCCGGTAGGCCTATGCATTATAATATGATGTCACTATACCAACTGCTTAAATAAATGAAATATCACTAACACAGTATGACCTTACTATAAGAATAATAATGCCATCGTTTAAGACAATACGCAAATTTCTATGTTCCATCTTATTTTTCAGTGTGGAGTTCGGGCAGAAATAGAATGATAAAAATATCGCTGACTGATAATTTCGAAATTTGCAAGTTAGCAGAATTTATGGTTTCAAGTCAAGGACTCGTTCAAACTAGAAGAACTAATAGACTGCGCTGGGAATTAAGGAAACTGTACATTATCGGAATAAATAATCCTCTCGGCAGAAACGTTTCAGAAGCTGTCTCATGTTCCCTAGAATTAATTTCTGGACATCCTTCCTTCAGTAGGATTAGTAGTAGGACAGAACATTCTGGAATTCCCAGATTTTAGTCAAAAGTTTCCCTCAATAATCTTTAATTTTTTTTAAAACCATTCCTAACACACTTTTCTTTTGTTTTACGCACATAACATTTTTACATAACACATGCATTTAAAACTAACACCTAGAAATCTTAACAGAATACTGTTTACAATCGATTTTACATCTAACATTATTCAATACTAAAATCTGTGACAACACGTAAAGATTTGGATTACTGCTGACTGAATTACCAAAGTATAAATTTATGATGTGCAAATCTAAACGGAATTTCATGAAACGTACAATAAACAAGGCATTCATGTCAACTCGTTATTGCGTTATAAAGTTCAAACTCTGTGATGTATAGCGTATTAATCGTATGTACTATTCATTTGAAAAAAATAAACACAGGCCTACTTCTTCTCGTTGATTTTAAAGCAATTTAAACTGATAAATATTGGTAAGTTATCTTGACAATAATTTGAGCAAACACGTGAACGGAGCAAAAAAGCCAATTATCACAATTTGTTGAATATCTGAAGAAGCTAAATCGCTGAATTGATCCTGATTAAAGAAAATGAAACACGACTAGAATCGACTATCTACTACAGGTAAACATTATAGGCTTTTAATATAAGCAAGCCTGTGTTTCAGAAATTAATACAGGGCCTGTTTTATAGTAAATTATTAAGGATTGGAAAGAAGGTATCATTGAGTATAAACGTTCATTTAAAAAAATATATTTACATGCATGTAAGCACCCTTCGATTGAAAAGTTAAAATTATTTCTAGATATTTGGCATTTTATTAATTACAGTGTGACCATCAAAATTATAACATGTCGTTTTTATGTTGTAGTGTTTTAAAATTGTTATCAAAACTTGTATTGAGATATTGAAGTTTACTTGCAACAAATGTAACGCTGGCGTTTCGGGACTTATGAACACTCGATTTGTGCAATGAATCAAAATTGATTTACTAAACATGGGTTAAGTAAATGCTAATATAAATTTAAAAGACCATAGTAGAACAGCGAAAGCCAAATCTTGTAAAATCTGCATAATATGGCGATTTTATTGTGGAGGCAAAATACAAAATATATAGCTAAAGGTACTGGAACATCACTTTAATATATCAAACATTACGTCGCCAATGTGACATTACGCGCACAGCGTAGTTTCTTGGTAGCTCCACTATAGCATAGAACGTGGTTAGTTTTTGAAAATAACCCCTGCAATGTGACTTTTATCAAATTAGGAAGACTCACGTAAACAGTATAAATAATAATTGTCTAGAAGTCACTGTTATAGTGCCTTGAAGTCAGCTGGACGATCTGCTAGCACTTCAATCTTCAGGAATCCATACAAGAAGAAGTGACACGCTGAATAGCCAGGGTATCCGGCCGGTAGAGGAATGACACTATTACTGGATAGTTAGGGGATGCTTTCGTATAGTCCGTACAGAGCAAAAATAATTGTTCGTTTACGAAAAAAAAACCTTTGGAAACTACACGGAAAAAATTATTTTCCGTCGATTTACGTAATTCCCGGTAAAAATTTCTCCGGATACTGCCGCAAATTCACGGAAACTTACTTTCTAATCCAACAGAAATTTCTGTAAAACAGTTTCATCACACGGAACTGAGACATACTTACATGTCTATAATGCTACAATTGCATTTCTACAGATTTGCAGATTTACCGGTGATATTATTAAAATATATCCGTAATAATTACAGTTCTCTAACCCGTAAATTTACGATTTCTTCCGTGCAAGTGTCCGCAGACTCATAGACATATTACGTATGATTCCGTAATGTATATTTACTATTCAAATTTCCGTGTTTTATTTTCACGGACACTATTTCCGTTTATTATCGGTACATTTCCGTTAAAATGTATATGAGAGTACTTCAAGTGGTACCAAATGCCAGTGGAATTTTTTAGTCTAGGCTGTTCACTATAAACAGAGCACTCAGCAGAACTTGTAATTAATTAAATACATGTTTTATTAGGCCAATATATATTAACTTTTGAGAGTGCTGAAATATTTACACGAGTTTTAAGTTACATGAAATTTCCATTTTAATAATAGTTAAGATGGCTGCAAAATGGCCGAAATAAAACTTTACTTAGTGCTCACTTTATCTTGAACGGCTTATACTAGGAAGTACTAAACAACAGTTGCTAAAAACTTACAAACATAAGGTGGCGCTGTTAATAATAATTTTCGTTGTTTTACGGAGAAGTGCTGGTAAAAAATTCTACAGAAGTATCCGTTAATTTACTGAAGGCTACTAGCTCCACGTATGGAAACGCGCATATTTATGAGACTTCTTTAGGATGCAAGCACAGTAATGTGTACGGGTAATTTTTTTAGTTACTTCGTCCGTTACTTAAACAGACATTTCCGGAAATTTTTAACAGTGCAGTTTACAAAAAAAACATTTCCGTAATTTTACAAAAATATTGTAAACATTTCAGGAACTGCTTGTAAATATATAAATGTGTCTGTATATTTACAAACATTTTGTACGTCTACAATATAATTGTACATTTACAAATAACTTCTTCGACATTTTGCAAGAATTGTTTGTAATGTCACAAACAATTTTTTTTTGCAGACTGTTTCGACAAAAAGGTTTGTAAAAGTACACTCTAAAAATAGTTTGTAAATTTACCAGACCTGCGTACAGGAGCGCTAAGAAAGTATGTATGGTATAATTGTTTTCCAGACATCCATGGTAGCACTCCTAAACCTTTTTATAAAACAGTCATATGTATACTGAAGTTACCAGACTTGTATTGTAACAACTGTAAAAGTTTGCATATTTACAAGACGGAAGTGTGGTAACTGTCCCATACTGAGTCTGGGATAATAACTTCCTAAACATTTTAGGAAGGTTTTTCACAGAGTATAACATATGTTGTAAAATGTGACAGGCCGTCGAATGTTATATTGCTTCTCATCAAACACTCTCTACATTTAAAAGTATATCCCACTAATCCCCACAGGTGCTTGGAAAATTTATACTACTTTAATAACATGTCACATTTTTGTTGATAAATGTTTTGACATAAGTTTACAAGTTTTTTTTGTAAAAGTACGATTTCTTATTGTTTATAGTGTCCATGGAGTGACGAGCCATAAACGCTTTCTCACCGTCCTGTACAGAAGAACTCTGAATATCAGTTTTATGGTGTAAGCAGTCGTACTATTGACATGGAGACGATTTTCTATATTACATAATGGGGGGACAACTTCACAAATGAAAAAAACCAATATTTTTTATAAAACTTTTTGGTTATTACTTCCATACCACTTGACAAAATTTATAGAACAAAAAGTGAAATAGTCAGTTTGGTTCTTTGTTGATGGGCACTTCTACTCTCTCAAAGTTAAGAGAAAGTGATAAAAATGATAATATCAATTATCATAACAAAACGACTTCTAAACATATCTGCAATACGTTTAATTTGTAAGTGTGAGTTTTATTTTACGACTTCCAATGCCATTTACTGTTGTTACTGTTGCCGTATACTTTGAAAGGAAGCATTCTTGAAATATTCTGACTGTTTGCAAACCCATCCTTATTGCTCCAAATCCGAGCGTCTGGATAAAATTTTAATAATGGCATTGTTAATAAGAAAATTGTTTATTCTTAATATTTGAGTTTTTGTATTTCTTGCATGTTTCTATCCTTCCATATCCACCATAGATATTTCCTGTCCGTTTTTTTCTGCTAATTATTTCATTGTCATTTGTTTAACATAATTGCTGTCTGATGCTGTGCAATGTCCTCTTATACAAGAATATTACTTCCTCTATTTTGAGATTGTTTAGCGTTTATTTGTGCTTAACGCAATTCCAAGCCACTAAGCTGAAATTAAGATTTTGTAACTTTGTTTTTTACTCATAACCTCTTTCTTATATGCATGAAGTCAATTCTCAACAACAAACACAAATTTTAAACATGGATCAAGAATATTGTTAACATGTGTTTAGGCATATGATGTTTTAGTAGCTCGCCCTTAATTTTATCCAATTTAAGCTCAGCTTAAACAAATGAAATCAAATTTAAATACCAAAAAATCCTGTTTTTCTACGAACGTATTTATCTCAATACTTAAGTTACTTATTTAGCAAATACACTTTAACCCGACGTTTAATAAAACCTACATCCAATATCTTTGCTTTATTTTGGTCAGCAACCTTCTATAAAACAATCTAAATATAATACAAATTTAAAACGCACAAAAAGTACAGAAAATTCAGTTTATTGTACAGTACATAGGTCTATACTTCTAGGTTCCACGCGTCTGTTAACACTGTTTAAAACGCAACCAGCTATACATGCGTGCCCTAATCAGTCCTTACTTTTGTGGTGTTTCACACTTTTCCGTGATGACGCAATGTAGGCACAGGATGTCTGTGAAAGTGCCTGTTTCTGTTTCAGTCAGATGCTTTCCAAACTAAGAAAACATGCACCCGTTATATTACATTGAAGTGAGTACTTCACTGAGAATTATACTTTAGAAAGTTAAGAGTACAAAGCTAGAAAAAAATAGGCCTGCACGATGAAATGTAACGTACAAAATTACTACCAAAAAACCATAAACAAATAATACATTTTAACCTATTGTGATATTTTATATTACAATACATAATAAGAAACACATAAACAATTAGTTGAAAGTTTCCGTGTAATAATATTATTTAACAATGCTAAATATAAAAAATATGAGTAGCAAGTTAAAAATGGCAATTATTTTGATGGCGTCATCTTTAACAAGATATATTTTCTAAAATATTGTTGTAAACCAAAGCACTTGAAGTTTTCCTTTTTCTTCAAGCACCAAACTCATTTTAAAATTCTGGTAATAGACCCAAATGGCAACAACGTACTTTAGTGGCTTAACAGCCATATCTCATTTAAATTTAAAATGGTTGTAATTTACGCAGCATAATTATTTAAACAAGATTCAGACGTTTTAGTACATATATAACCATATGAACTAATAGGGCCATCATTCCTCATCTATAACATAATCAGATACTTGCGTGGGTAACCTACGTGTGATAAATTTGAAAACATGAAGACACGCGCATCATATCATAAAACACTGCAAAAATATGACAAACAGAGATGCAAGTTCTACCTAGTCTGACATGGAATGTAATAAGAAATGTAATTCCGAAATGTAGAAAAAATAATAAGACACATTGAAACAGAATCAGAAAAACTCGAACATACGAAGATCTATTGGCTTCAGTGTTGTGACAACTGTAAAATAAATGCAAGCAGAATATACTATAACCCCAAAAAACAAATATTCCTGAAAAATTAAACAAAAATATTTATGGCGACAGAAATTATATTCCACCAAATAACAGCCACACTAGAAAGTAACAAACAATGAATTTCATTTTTAAATATAGAACGCCAGGACAAAATTGTAATACACATTATATTGTATGGTCACGTTTTATCAAAATTGCAAGAGAATGTTTGACGCATGCAAATAAGACAGTGAGTAAGTAAGAACATTAATTAATGTGTTTTAATCTCGGAGTGTAATATTTGTTTTCAGCCGCCTAAATTTATATTTTTCATCGAATGAAGAATTTCGATTAGGAAAAAAAGTTATCAACAAAGGATTTACTTGATACACAGCAACAAGAAATAATTTTCACTCATAAAACTGAAGTAACCGCGGTACACCAAAAATTACTTTGATATTGTATTCTGTACAATATATTAACAAATTTATGTAATATATTTCCGTACTTTTACACTGAACCGACGATTTCGTGTTACAATTTCGCCATTTTGAATACTGGTAAGAAGCAGCCCCACTGTTAGTAATGATAAAAACGTAGACTTTAAAAGTAAATGTATGAAGAATTGAAGTTTAACACTAGTATTTACAAATAGCTGAGCACAAACCACAAAGTACATATGGTGTATTATTGCGCGTAGATGAAGAAGAAAAAACGTGTAAATTTATAACTGCATTTTTTTCTTACTGTGCTTTCAATTGTAAGAGAAATTGAACCAATTACTCAATGATTTTGGTAGTTGGCCACACGCGAAGTAATTGTGATTCTATGAATGCTTTACTTGAAAGTGAGAGGGATAAAACGTGTAAGGTCCAATCTTCGTACCGTGTCAGATATTACCAGTAAGTACCCATGTATGTTTCACCATAAAGGATTGGGACACGTAGTCAGAAATATATTTAAAGTAAATGGGGACAAATCTAACATATTGTGGAAAAACTTAAACCATCTCTATATATCATAACACGTGTTGTGGTAACCGCCTGTAAAGACACGAATCTCTATCACAATCTACCATGAACATACAATTTTAAGAAAGGTACCTATTTTCTTGTGCAAAAAAGACAGTTTCATCATTAATTTGCACTAAACGATGTAAGAAACTGTGATTCAGACTATCAGATGCTCTGACTGGATGTTATGATGTACAATGTACAAATGTTATGCTTCCAATCGACCCTTATGACAAACGTAAAGGTATGTTTTTGCTTCGGTTATTTAAATTCAGGAATTATAGCAATTAATATTATAACTGTTATCAAGTTATGCGACTCCGAATATTTGTACTCATAACGTTTTACAATTAGGTATAAATAATTGTGAAAAGAACTTAATGCTATACGAGATAACTTTGTCCAGTGTTTTGAAATAAATGCTAACTAATATATTGTTTAATAATACCTTTTTATTTCCCATAATGTCTAATTCGTGGTCTTTGTGAAACAAATACATATTGTCACTTATTGCTGGCAACACGAAATAATTTATACACCATGGTATATACTTAAATTTAAGTAAGAAAACGATACCAAATAAATTTAAATGTTTTCTTGATTGAGTATAGGTACGTTACCGCTTTAGGTTTCTCCTTTATCATGTCCATGATTAAAATATGAACATGTTATATAACTATTTCAAGGTAAATATGAGCAGGTTTTATTTCGCAACACGAGGTATTTATTTTAAATATTTTTTCTGCGTAATAAAAATATCTCATTAACATATGATCACGTGAGCTAAGTGGCTGCATAATGAAAAACATTTTTTTAATAACGAAATATCTGCGCTATATCAAATTCGTACAAACACATTCCATATGATACCGGTATGTTTTTAGCAGTGAATTCGTTATTAACAATAGCTCGGTTATTTCATATTCTGTATCCGTATTATCAAAGTCATTAGATAGTTTGGCTAAAAATAAACATAGAAATAAAATTTTCCTTCAGAAGAAATGTAAGCCTCTAAAATGTCATTATTATTATATTATATGCACCAAGAACTTTTTAACTTGTACACGTTCTGTGGGATGAAATTTCCACTCAGTAACAATTGTTTTGTCATACATAATTTCAATAATAGGAATCCAAATCGAAAAATAAAATTGTTGCCGCTACTTATACCAAAACCAATAACCTAATGAAATAAGACTTTACACTGCGAAAAAAGATGTGAGGACTTCATGAATACGTTTAGTATCAAAAATGAAAATATTTATCGTATAAAGGATTTAGAAACTGATGAATATTAACCTAATTTGTACAATTTTTGAAGGCAGTTTATTTCAGGGTTTATAAAATTTTTTCATTAAATACATTACTGTTTGTTAATTCACTATAACGATTATCATATGTATGCTTGATTCTATGATCGGACAGTACATAGAAAGTAAAATAATAATATTAGGACATTTTTATGCGATAATCGTTAATACTTTCTATTATCAAAATCTGCAAAAGCAAGCATGTGTACAAGTGGACCAGTATTCAGTGCAATAGTGAGATTTTTAACCGTCACACCTCACCTGTTTGCAGAACGCGATATTGTGGTTAACACTATCTCCTAGTATCGTTACCGTGATTGTTGCGCGCGCAGATGAAAAAAAAATCCCTAACATAGCTGAGCAATGCTGAGTATTCACAAATAATTGCCAGCACACCATGTGAGAGTTATCTGAACTAATGATACAAAGACGTGCTGAAAATTAAACGCTACATTCAATAAAGTGTTCGGATATTTGCATGAACTTGCAAACGAATAATTCTAACATACAGGAAGCAATGATTCCGTTCTACACAGAACATTTCGAAAGTGATAAGCTGTATATTATTTTCTGCGGCATACGCATGCTGTGCGTAAGTCCTGCAAATGTACAAAAATTATTTAATGGCAGACTATGCCTACATACGTTAGTCCACAAGTGTGTATGGTCAGAAAGTTAAACAGTTGATTAAATTCGTATTTAGGAAGAACAGCTCGTCTACAATATAAGGAGAGACATTTTAAAAATATATAAAATATTAGTTGTAACAAACTATTGCATTATTACTAAATATATTTCGTTTTGTAACACGTTTGTGCCACGAAAAATAAGCAATACTTGACTAGCCGGTATCTACGAATAACCTATTTTAACGACTTAAATAACTGTGTAGTACGCTATTTGCTCATCACAAATCTCTTAAGAACCGAAAAGTATTTATATAGAATGAAAGTAATTCAACTTATTTCTCAGATTGTATAAAATGTCAACATTCGGTTAATGAAACAGTGTAATTAAAATTGTTCAAACTGTGATGTTTTCTTGCAGGTACTGAGTTGATCATCTTGCGATTGTGGTATCATACGTTCTATGTGCAACATGCCGTCATCATCTTCTTCATCTGATGCAGTGAATACCTCCATCACAACTACGCAGTACTTATTTGCAGTTCCAAATGGATGTCAGCGTGCAAATCATCTAGCAGCTCACCTGTCGGGCTGGATGGCCTGCTAACTATATCGTTATTCTGAAGAAACTGTATTCTAAAGTACATGATCTGTAAAAAAAGGACTATACAACATTTAAAATGTTTACTGTGATACGATACAAACTGGGAAAGCAGAAATACAAAACCAAATTAAGTTCGGTTCCACACCACATCTAGATGATCATTTCTGCTGAGTGGTGAGAAACGGCCAACAGCGCTTTGCCCTTAAAGTTTCTACGGTGTTATCTTTTAGTACTATATTCAATGATTAGGTAAGTTGACGTAAACATAAGTAACGAAGCGATTATAGACTTTATGTATGGAGCAATAATTAAGTGTGGGTACTGCTTTAGGCAACTATTCACACTCGCTTGCAAAATTTGTTGCATACTGTAACAACACATGACACTAAATTCATTTCAAAACGCAGACACATAGTTCGTGGTCAAATTCGTTGCCCTGAAATGGACGAAACTATTATTTACAGAGTAATTTTCCAACTAATCCTACACAGCAAACGATTATAGTCGATACACATCAATAGATTCTAAGTAATATTAACACAGGCTCACAGAGCAGCATGAAACATTTCGGCTATTGTACTTACTATTCTATGGTATGTGTAATAATAAAGATAGCTGAAAATCGTATTCGTTACTATAAGATCAAAACTCCTTGTGTATTTTTAATCAAAATTATCTTAAATATGACAATTATAAACAAACAAATATACATTTTGTATGTGTATAGGAGAAAAAAAAATTTGTCTAAATAATAAATCTATGAAACAATCACAGTTTATGTCAAGCATTAATGTATGCTTTCCTGATACGCAGATATTTTGCAACATATAACTTGTAATACAATTTTGAAATTTTGACTGTCTTTAATTGTGTTATTTGCAGAAGTGAAACATTGTTCGTCGTACGAAATATAACATGAATAGAAAGGGAAAATATAAATTAAAACATTTTAAGAGCAAAACATTCAGAAATTACTTTTTGTTCCTGCAATATTTTTAAAACACGCATTAAATCATAAAAGCTGACTATCTATAAATACAAGGTGTTATATTCTGTATAATAACTCATTATTAAATTTTATAAAAATCATTTAGTTAAATAACAAAATAAAAAACTGCAAATAACATTTGAAAAACTCTAATTTGTGACTCGTAATAGTTAAGGTACAAATGTTTCAGCTTTCGTTCCTGTGAAATTTGTGCCCAATTGTTTTATGAAACTGCAGATAGTAATATACATTTTTTAGAACTATTTTTTTCATATTATTCCGTATGTTTAGTTGAATGTATTTCACTGTGAACCGAAATACTGTAAATACAGGTATATTTAGAACGAGTAAACAGTTTTATTAATTTTTTTACGTAAAAATGGTATACCGAATATCTACAATTTTGATTGTTACTAAACTTATCGACAGTTGTTTTACTTGCGGTTCGCATTCGAGTTTAGACTCCTGCCAATAACATACTTAAACACATTAATTTTATATTTTTTAATACTTTGTGTCAGTAAATCTAGAGACAATGATACACTAAAGATATATAAAATTAGACTCTTACACAGAAAAATTGTTATTTATACTAATACAAGTTTTGAACGTGTAGTATCGTTTTAAAAAACCGGGTAAAATACACTAGTTCTAACAAAAATGTTTCGAGCTACACCTTCATTATACACATATTGCAATAAACGTGTAGATCCTACTGGATTTTATGCTCCTGTCGTCTATAGTGTCATTAACGCTCCCAAATTTATAAAAATAGCAAATCGTTCCGTAATATTTACGTTCAAAATTTGTAGGAAAATGTTTGGGTCTATAATAAAAAATACTTCATGGCCAGTTTTCATGTTTGGCATAGTTGATAGGTTGTTAGATAATTGTTTTTTTTTTTTTTTTTTTTTAATATTTTGCGATAAACTTCATATAATGTTACATTTTAAAGGAACTCGGTAAAGTATAAATGAGCTAAATATATCTATATTTCAAAATTATGAATATCCTTTACCCTGAAAACAACACAAAATATAATATGTTTGTTGTAATTTACAGTTAAAAGCAAGGTTTAGTATGAATCTAAATAATTTCTCACCAAAGCAATAACATTGAAAATAATTGTGTATAAAAGGTATAGTACTTATTCGTAAATTTACATTTTTGGTTCAAGGTTTTTGTTAGTTTTTTTTCATAAATATTATAAACATATCATGCGTACTGTATTAATCAAAGAACGTTGTGATTTTACCTCAAAACTTTAAAGTTAATACATATATAATTTTCAGTAAAATTGCTCCTTCATTTAAAGTAGTACTATCAAAATTACTCCATAATTAATTACATGTTTTATTTTAAAGTTCATAAATCTGTTATCAAAGTAAGGCAGTTATATTGATGGAAATGATAGAAATCGTTTAAAAGTGAAGTCAATATTTTTATTGACAGTAAAAAAAACTACGATAGCTTGTCATTGATTGTCGGTATGAATGACTTTACTCAGTTTTCACACAACAAATGTAACATTGTTAGAGTTAAACAGTTTTTAACAAGAATATAATTTAAAACCTCCATATCCCCCAAAGTTAAATTGCAAAAGGATAAATGTAAGCATAAGCCTATAAATGTTTGATCTTATAGATTGAGGTTATATTTTTGAAACTTAAATTTTCAAAATAAACTTACGGTGCAGTTAAGCACGTATAACATTCCGCAGATTGGTTTTACTTCTACCAATGTGTTTCCGTTGTTCAGAAGAAATGGGTATTCGCAGAGATACGCGATGTTTATGCATATAAAAATACAAATATTCACACATTACTGCAGCAGGTTAATAAACTGATCGTCAAAAAAATTCTTTACCAAAGACAACTAAATTTCCCAAATGAATTTTGAAATAAAACTACGCATGATTTCCGAATAAAATGAAGAGTTTTAATTGAATGCAGTGGAACGGACATTAAGATATTTTAGATTTTTAATATTAAAAATAAGTTAATGATTTTATACAAAGTAAATTTCTACATACCGGGGTAAATTTTTAAATATATTTTATTGTTGTTCATTACGGAACCTGCATAATTAGTATACAGTGACGTAATTGCAATCGTACTACTATGCGGATTAAGTCCCTTATTTAAATCCTGTATTATTAAAAAGTATCTTGTCTTCAGGGTATACAACTTCTATATAACTGGATGTTAGAGGTAAGACGTGTTTTACAGCACTCAATTAAAAACAAAAAAGTTTTTTGAAAGCGACTATTTTATAACACTTCGAAATAAAATAGTGTTTAAGATTTAAAATTAAAATGACTTTCGATTGAATAACCGTGTCTGTGCTAAATGTGTTACCCCATACACAGGCTTCTTATTTTATGAGAAATATTAGGAAGATTTACAAACATTACGCAGTTAATACACAAATGGTCTTAAAAAATATTCGTAATGCTCATGAATGTGTAATTTGATTGAGGCAAAGCGATGTAACTTAGTACTTTATAAATAATTCAATTTATTTATCCCAAATAATAACTTTATGCTAATATTATACGTTTGAAATGAATTTTAAACAATTCTAAATTACTTGTAAACGTGTAAATTTAAAAATGTATTTGTGTGACCGTGCCAATTTTCTTCAACAGTTTTTCATATTTTCACTAACAAATCCACCAGTTCGTTGTAAATGTATAGAATCAATTTCCTGCGCCAAAAAAATCGCCACCAAGGTAGCCCGTAAAGCGAGTTAACAGATTCATTGTTCTTGCTGTCTAGCAAACCAAGTCTGCTTCAATACGAAGTAAAAACATCTACATATTATGAAATAAGTTGCAAAAGCGTGATGTCTTTTTACAATGTTTTATATCATCGCTGTAGTTTGTCGACATATTAAGAACACTACCTCAGATGTAGACATAAAAGGAAGGTTTTATTTCATTAAGAATAACGGACAAACTAAACCAAAACATTTTAATGGATGGTCTTAATCAACAAAACAAAGATAGCTTGCGGTGTGTGTTAATTTAAAGTGAAAAGAACGAAACGAAAGTACTTGAGTTTCACTATGTCAACAAATGTTTTTGCTATCAGTAATAAAAAAATTACTGTAAATATTTCATAAGCAACACACATTGCGTTTCTAAAACATAAGACCACAATGACAGGAACATAAAGAACCTGTTTGACTAACAGAAGTTGAAAGAAGTTCGCTAAATATTTACTTAAATTTTTTTAGGTTATCGATTTAGTAATGTTCAAAATCATAGTTTTATCAGTTATGAAACTGAGCTTGACTTCTTGTGTTTCTGCCCAATAGACATTTATCTGATAAAATATTGTGAATTCACAAATTATTTTTGGCTATTCGTAGTATAGTGTAGTCGTAGTTTTTAGAAGTTACTGCATAAGAAGTTTGCTACACAGGTAGTTCTGAGTAAATAAAATTGTTTAAAAGTGAAAAGCTAAATAAAGTGTAAACTATTTAACTAACTATTACTGGTATTTCAAACTGGTTTCATTAAAAGCTAAATCTGTGAAAAATAGACTGTTAAAAACATATGTTTATACGTGTGAAAAAAATGCATCAATTATCAAAACTAAAATTATAAAACATATGCTTTAATAATAACTTGTCATTAAGAGTTATTTACTTAATATTTATCTTCTTGTTTCTCTTCACAAAAAATGGTCTTAATTTTATGTCGGAACAAGGAAGATATTAATTTTAACAATTTATAGGTGAGCATAACATGTTTCATCTTTAGTCGGGATATAAATTATGACGAAATAATTTGCCTATAAGTTCAAGAATCCTTCTGAAAATAATATGTGATTTGTTTTTATGATCTGCGCTATACCAATACAAAATATAAAACTTTTGTCATGAAATGTATAATTTTTATTTCAGTGGGTTTATTTGTTTTTCGGGAACTATGAATGTCGCAATATTGATTCAGTTGAAAACACCGACAGGTTGAGCATTTGACTTCAATTTCAAAATATTTTCGTTTATTTCAAAAATGATAACGTAAATTTAAGGAAATCATTTAGACTTAGCAACTCGCTACAGTAAACCGTCCAAAGTTACAAAAGCACAAATCTTCTCCATAAGAGCATCGTTCAGGAATTAATGTCGACAATATAAAGTAAGTGAGACTGCGATGAAGTCAAAAACAAATAACCACAATATTTAATCAAAATCAGATTTTTTAAAAATATGTTTTCTGCTCTGTACTTTGGTTTTTCTTCGTTCAAGAGATAATTAACTAAGGGTCTGCTAAAGTCTAGTGAGATTGATATTAATTATCAGCAATGTGAGAAAGGGCTTTTTACATAATAAATCTTTACAAATAATTTTGTAACATACTTTCAGGCGCGCAAAGTTAGAAAGTATTATTCTAAACCGTTTTGCTAATTCCAAACAATAGCGTTAATTTAAAAGAATTAAGAACGCTAAAATGTTAAATATACGCTGAAAACTCCGTTTAGGTATAGTTATTTTTTTTCGTATATGTCAAAGTAGTATTGTAAAAATGCAAAGAACTCAAATCTTTTAAAAAAAATTCGGTAAACAACAAATTACATTTAAATATTCTTATACAACTGGGAATAATGGTCCTCAACAGCGTTCTGCACCTAAAAATTCAAATTTTATAACCGCGCCAAATTCGTTCAAGTGCACTTGACTATGTTCACTACATGCCCAAAGCAAATACAATTCAAAAGATACGAGCGAAATAATTTTAAATTAAAGTAAATTAATTAATCTAAAGAATAACACGATCGTATTTTCACGTAAAAGTATCTGTATTAAATAATTATTGAATATACCAAAATGTTTGTATATCTTTGAATAGGGTCCTACCTGCAATTTTAAGAACTTTTTTTTTACGTAAAACAACAAATATGTTATTCTGTAGCTTAATATATCCAATTTCACTCAAAATTATTCGAATTGTACAGTTTGAATAATTTTTACTTTGGGTAAGTAACGATAATAGTCAATTCACTACTTTAACATGGCCTTGTAAGAAAAGTATAGAACCAAAAATATTATCTTTGTGAAAAATTACAGTTAATTTAATAGGTTATAATTGGAAAGTGTTTAGTACAATTATAAATTTACGAATGTTTCTGAGCAGAACGCTCTAAAGAGGGCGTGGTACATAATTCAACGCTAAAAGCAGTAATCTATAACTGTAGGTTACTTGAAGCCAATTTGCGAAAATTAAACAACAGTAATCCTAGACAATTGTTTTAGCCAACGTTTTAAATAAAATTGTTTCCAGTGTTACGAACTTCTGAGGCACAATCTCTGACGCCGGAACCTCGTGCATTTAACTACGGCGCAAGAGATCACACATAACGAATGAGTAATTCTGGATAAATATTTACTCATAAAGTTGGCAAATACCATTGTCTAGGATTGTCTCATTGAGTATTTCATTCATATTGGCTTCGAAAAAAGCGTAGAAATCAACTCCGCATGTTTTCAGCGTTTATTTATCTACCACGCACTCTCAATATATATGAACCGCAAGTATGTAATGTTTTATGGCTAATACCTGGTTCCACCAACCTTTGTTAAGCATTTAACACTTGTTAAAGAGGATTAATAGAAGATTTTACACGTTAAATCGTCTGTTAATCCTCTTTAACAAATGTTCAATGCTTAACAGAGGTTGGTGAAACCGGGACTAAATATTGTGAACGTCTTTGTACACATTATCTCGTAACTAGTATAAAGTGTATGTTTCAAAAGTCATTATATCGGTAAGGAATAGAAATCAAACAAACCAGGACGTTATTATAAGCTATGTATTATAAATACACTCCACATTAATGGGAATTTGATTTATACAATGTTTTAATGGTACCCAGGCATGATTCTCGTAGGATTTATATACGCTCAGGTTGGCTTTCATTTTGTTTAAATTTTGTCACTTTTTCCGGATGGACATTTCTGTTTAACTTGTTTTATGGTACATCATTTCAAAAATGTCTCTGACTTTAGTGAACGGCCTGCCTTATCTTGCACATTTCGACAACCACTCTTGCTTGGCTTGCATAGTCATCATCGTGATGAGGCCCTGAAACAAAGGAAGGCATCCACACGTAAACATCAAGTAAATTCCTGTACAGGAGAAACATGAATAAACTAAATACATACACTCCATTATAATCTAAATGTAGGCCTACGTATTATTCCATAAGAAGATAGATACTGTTGAGACAAACGTATCAGTTTACTATTTTAGAAAAATACTAGAAATCTACTACTATAACCTGTAAATGGAAAATAAAAAATCACAGAATACAAATTATATCCGCACAGTAAGAGAGAACGTTGGCAACAAAATTAATTTTCTTCTTGCGTAAGAACGCACACGGGCTGACGATAAGAGGATTTTTTGATACATTTTACCAACTTAGTGAGAATTTCAATTATTGTTTGCATCGTGATATGTGTTGATTTCAAATCGTTGTCAATTAAGCTTGCTAATAATAGCGTTATGCCACAGACTAAATAGAAAAAAATAACCGTGCTTGTGAATATCACAGTAGAGAATTACATATGCCACTACCAGTTTTAGACGATAAAGAGAAGAATATAACTGCAATAAAATATTTTGAACAAAACGAAATATGAAAAGTATATAAATGAGTTTTTATACGATCTTGGCAATTTATGTGGTAAAAAGGTTTGTTACAAAACTGTTACACTTACTTTATTTTTCGTAGTTAGTTATCTGGAAAAATCAATTGGGAAATTCAGTATTGCATAATCGAAAATTCAGTTCTGGAGTAGACGTTTCGTGAATGAGTTTTTTTTAAAAAGTATTTCCAAATATTTTGTTGGTGCGAAGATTGAGTATTCATTCTTAAAGAAATAATTAAATGAATTATTAGTTTCCGTTTTTGTAGCCATACACCAAAACGAGAGTTGCAGAATTGCACAAAAACTCCACAATAAAACAAAGCAAAAGAATAAAAACCAGTACTAGCTGTTGTCAACAAACATATAACATATATACGGTTCCAGAAAATATTAAAGTCGAATCACTATATTTTATCCCGGTATTGCATGTTACATGTTCGTTGACAATATCCAAAAGTTGCTTTTTTTAATTGTGGGAATTTCCTGCAAACCTGAAACATTTTTGCGATGGTGTGTATCCACAAAAACGGCACAATTTATTGTTTTAAATATGTTTAAAGTCGTATATTGCAAATCTATTTTTAGGTAACAATACTCTTGTTCCATTGGTTTTTAACATGCGTAAAATTTCTTCTTAAATTTTACACTAAAAATTATTTTCATTGGTACATATGTATGTATGAGATTACGTAGCATTTGTTGAGAACAGTAAGTTTTCGTATATTCGGTAAACGTTTATTAGTAAATTTAGTTTATAAGTTGAGTAAATATATTAAATGTTTGAATTACACGAAAGTGGCTTGCAAAAAAGTGCTGCTGAAATATTATGATTATACCTATATGTAAAGACCAGATTCATTTACATAAAGTTTGGGAAAAATAATTTATTAAAGATACTTCTAGCAGAGCAGATATAATATAGTTAAAAAAAATAACATCTCGTGTTTTGGCCTAAATTACTAAAGAAAATATTAGTATTAGATCTCTTTCCTGTTTGTGCATCTGTGATTGTGACTTTTTCTGAATGTCTACGCGTGTTCTCTTAAAAACTTCTAAATTCGTGAACCAAATTATTTCCAGCTTGGTACATATAATTATATTTATATATTTCGAACACAACTGGTGCTTATTTTCTTAAATATGTCAATTTAAATATTTGAGACACTACATCATATATAAGGCGTACTTTATCTTAATGAAACCAAATTTTATTTATTTCTGTTGTTCGTTAACATTTTAAAGTTGTAGGAAGAGAAAACAGGAAATATAAATTAATGTTCAGTTACATAACGAAAGATTAAAATTTATGAAATAAAAGTTTTATGTTATAACAGTTTATGACTTTATTTTTAAGTATGTAGCATACTGTTTACCATTTTGAAGACAGAGCAGCACCAATAAACAACAAATGTGTATAATATTTCGAATAAATATTCCAACTGATTTTAACTATGAATTTAACATTGTGCGTGTTTACCAATCTAAAGAAAAAATTAAATTATACGTATAATTAATTTTTGTCGAATTTTGTGAACTACAAAATCGAGTTAAGCGAAACCTAATTACTAGAAATATTATGTAACATTCAAGTTTAGGGTGATTAAGTTTTCTAAGACCTCCATTTCGTAAGATGGTACAAAATATTTTATGTTATATTTCGACAGCAAATAAACCAATAAGTAATAACATTTTTTTTGTTATACAGGTTGTCTTTCAAGCTGAGTGTGACTTATTATTTGACATATTTTTGGGCCTTTCCAACAAATTAAAAACACATTTTATGTTCAACAGTTCATTATCAAGGATTTGAATTCGGTATGTTATATTTTTAGAGTTACCATTTTGTAAGCACATTTTGAGCACGTCTTACATAATTTTCATGTTTTGGACATTTTACGTCAATTGGAAATAAGTTATGTACTGTAACAGATAATAACAATTGTAAGCGTTAGATTTGTTTTTTCTAGCCTCATGTTAAACTCTGCCAATTTAACAACATTACTACAGGCATGAGGTTACATTTGTCATATCGGCAAGTATTCAAACGAAGATCGCTAATTTCGGCAGGTAAGAATAACGTGTCTGTCCGTATATATTAATCGCCAATGAAATATAATTTTAAACAATGGCAAGTAAGTATGTTAAGTTCATATGTAATATTTTCAATAACATTTGTCGAGTTTATAAACATGAAACACCGTGAAATAATTTTTTACAGTAAATCCAGGAAATTATACGGAACCGATTCATATAAAGTTTGATACTTACATCTACGTCAGACTGTAAAAAGTTATACATTGCTTTTTCGTTTTATAAAAAGCTAAAAAAAAATTTATATGACCTTATGGGTTTATTGCATTTGCTATCAATATAAACGATAACTTCAAACAAATTTCAGTCATTAATAAAATGTAAAATGTATCAGCTACATAAATAAAATCATCGACTTATGGTTTCTGTGGGTCATCATGTTGTAAGATAATTTTCTATGGTAATAATAATCTTTTATTATGATTTATAATTCACCGATCTGCATAAAATTCACAATGGAATACTTTGAAAGTAAGACGTTAATTGAAAATTCGTGGCTTGCGATATTATCTACGCAGTGAAAAGTTTTTCAGTTACATATGGTGTAAAAACTACTAACTATAAGCATGAACTATGTAAAATGCATTTTATTTTGGCTAGCATGTTGTCAGAAAGTGCCCGAAGATTTAAAATTTCGCGCCAATTTCTCCCTAATTGTAAACGTACTATTGACGTAGGTGGTCTTGGAATAAATGATAAGTAAATAAACCCATGCATTCGATTATGTAAACAGTTTTTGTAATAAATTTAAGGTGGTAGGAAGGGGTTGTCATAAATATGTATACTTTTAAAGTAATTTAGAGTTAATGAAAAAAGTGACCCACTAATATTTGATAAAAATACTGGCATAATAATAAACACAAAAATTTTTCATTATAATAATGAAGGTCAGGAAAATTTCATGAATTAAAAGACATACAGACTAGACTCCTCTTCCTTAATATGTCTTCAGGAGTCTAAACTTTTAGTTCTTTGTCTGCTACCCCACTAAGCAATCAATCAGTTGTAGACGAAGTATAACGGATATGGTTCTCGTGTACTTGCACTATAGCTTCAAAATTCCTATATCATATATAATATACTGTAATTAACTTGCAAACGTAGGCTTTATGTGCATACGTTTGGGTCTAGTATATATTAAAATGAGTTTTGAAATGCTTTGTATCGAATGCCTGATGTTTAAGATTCTGCGTGTATTAATGTACATATTTATAATGAAAGAAAGAGAATCCAAACTGATTTCCGGATTTGCCAATGACCCTAAATTTAATTATGTATCGTATTAATTGCCAAAACTATAGAGTGAATTTTACGAACCAGGTGACACCTGATAAAATATAAAATGGAGGATGGACATAGCTTTCTTTAAAACTGTACAGGTTTGTCACGTTAACTTTAATTTTAGTACCATAACACATGAGCATTATTTTATCTCAAGATGTAAATGATAAAAAAAATATATTAGAAACTTTCTAAAAATATTTTACCTTACATAAGAATTTCAATGCGAGTGTATAAACCAGACACTACCAAATTTTATTTAATTTTGGTAACAACATATTATGTATAATGTATATACACACATTTTTGTGTAAATAATTTTTATTGATAAAATATGACGTAATGTTATTTTCCTTTTAATTTGTGAATGATTTATCTACTATATTTTGTTGATTACCATATTGTCATAAACCGTGCATATAAATTAGTCCTAACAAACTATCACCAATAAATCTGTCAATGTCTGTAAACATGTTTTGTTCTAGCAGTATGTTGGCAACCAATTTTAGGCGGGTTTAGATTTCTAAATTTTATTGTGGAATAATAGTTTTAGGTTTTCTGGTTAATATAAATTACTATTCTTTCTCTTTACTGCACAGGCTCATTTTTATCGAAACAATCTGCAAAATATGACTCTACTATTTACTTGTAATGCAGTTGAAAGAAATCCATTTTATACGGTAAAACCGTTAATGTATTTTTTACGAGCACAAATTACTTCACGCAAAGAAACCGTATATTGAATGTAATAATACACTCATTGTAAATGTAGAAAATCATGTTAACCAATAAAGTTAATGAGTTAATTTTTAAAATTCCTACATTTTATAGCCTAGTCACTCACTTTGTTTGAATAAATAAATGTATTATAGCGTAAATTTCAAGAACAGAAACTTTTACATTTTCTATGTATATCACCTATGGGCTAAATAATTAACCAATAATATAAAGATAACTTCAACATAAGTTTAACATATCACACTAAGTCCTCTTCTAAAGTAATTGAAGGCTTTGGTGGATGAATGGGGCATGTCACATTTTTGAACTTCTTAAAAACACGTAACAAAAAATATTTTAGAAGAAACATTTCCAATGTGTGTTTAAACTTCACAATACATGTAATATGTTCGCAGCATATGTAAAGCAAACCATTAAGCTTCATCAAGTTGTATAAGCTTTAAATAGTTTTTTTCTCTGAAGTTAACAAATGTGACATACCCCATTCATCCACCAAACCCTTCAATTGATGTTTAAAACACAAGTGATGATGGTAAAATATATTGTTTAAATTTATAGCACAGTTAATTTTCTTGTAAATCCGCATGTTTATTTTTACGAATTCTGTTTTAAATGTAACCTAATGTATTCAAATACGATAAGTATCATGTTATTCAAGTTACCAATTGAAATACTAAAAGCAAGATTTTAAAACTAGCAAAGTAATAAAGAACTTCGGTTGTTGCCAACATTTGCGTGCTTAAATTAATTTAAAATTGTGTAGTTACACATGAAATAACTAACACTGGTAACGAAGTTTACTTGGCTGCTACTTAAAAGTGAGTACCGTTAATATTAATATAGGCTAATTCTTTCATAAACAAAGGTCTCTCTTGTTGTATTGAAGTTCCCCAGGTTTTTAATGCGTTCTCAGCTATATTCTTAGACAGATAAAACGATCCAACAATAAACCCACATTTCGATCAAAACATCTAAGGACTACAGAATGCTATATAATAAAGCGCTTTAAAGAATTTAGCCATCAAGAATTAAAGTTGATTAAGATTAAAATATTGTGCATAAAAATATCACGGGGCGAGAACTGCAGGTGCTTGTTCTCTGAGCCGATAATTAACTATTTTGGAAATTAGTTGATTGCTTAAACTTACCATTCACTTCGCACTAACATGAAAGCCGTCAAAAAGGCCTAAAATGTTATGCAACAAAAAACTAAGATATGAGATTAATGGTAATATCCTAAAGTAAAGGAGTGTCACTAGTGTGCCAACATATTTACTTCAGGTGGTTGACTATAATAAATAACTATAGTACACAAACAAAAAAATTTGTACATTTACAAGGAAATTCTTGTAACGTAATATCAGGACATTATCAGTCAGATAATAAAAGTAAGATGTCAGAAACCTTTATAAAGTGGTTACAAATATCGTAAACAACTTTTGGAACTAGTCAAATAATGCTAACGAGCAGATTTTTCGAATTGAAACAAAATAAACTTAGGAAACCTTTCACATTTTACAAAACATTTCGTACTTTCACAAAAAAATTTTTTGGATACTAGTTTCCAAAAAAAATTTTCGTAACACTACAAGAAATTATTGTAAACTGAACCAGATATCAGCTGTAAATATACAAAAGTTGTTTGTAGATTTACAGAAATGTTTGTAAATATACAAATAAATTTGTAAATTTACAAGATTTTTGTAAATTTTACAAAATATTTTCGTAGTGTTACAAAAAACTTTTTTGGAAACTGGTTTCCAAAAAAAAACTTTTTGTAAAAGTACAAACATTTTTTTTTACTGTGTAAGCAACCGCTGAAAGTGGAGACTGGCTGATGACATATTTGCAAACATAGTGGTCAGGATAGTTCACTGTTACTACGTTTTAAAAGCATACCGTTAAATAATATATACAAGGAGAATTTCAACGTAGAAAGCTACAGGGCTACTATTTGTTTAATAATTTGGGGCCCCTGTAATATGCTTTATTAAAACAGATATGTGTTAAAAATTTGTGCGCAGTTAAATATTTTTATTGTGAATTCATTAATATAGTAGTAATCTATAATGCAAAATAATGATATTGGAAAATTTACCAATTAATAAGAATTGTAATAAAGTGTTTAAATATATATCTAGAGTACATAACTGAAACGTAAATCCATCATCGAATAAAAAAGGAGTAGAACACAATAACACACTCGCTATCCATCTTCTGCAATAACATTTTACTCTGCTGCCAATTGCTAAGGAATTTATTCGTTTTCGTCCATATACTTATTTTTAAAGTTCAGATAAATATCGTTATAAAAAAACCAAAAATTTGCATTTATGGAAAATGAACTTAAACAACCAAATAGCAAACTAAATTTGTCATAAACAGAGCGCATTACGAGCATAAAATTATATTTACAACTTAACGATAATGTTACAGAATATTTTATAAAAGTAAACTTGTCAACAACAAAAATTTTATTGCATAAATATTGACATCCGACTCCTCAGAACGCCTCTGTTCACAATCATCTCTATATATAAAAATGAAAGCTGACTGATTGACTGACTGACTGACTGACTGACATATCAAACTGCAGCCCAAACTACTGGACCTAGAATCGTGAAATTTTTCGTGGGGGTTCCCTTCGGGTCGTAGGCGAGCACTAAGAAAATTTTTTCGAAATTCGACCTCTAAGAGGGTGAAAAGCGGTGAAATGTGTTTCCGAAGAAACGTCGGTAGAGCTCGAATCCGACAACCTATCATCGTGATTTTTACTTTAATAGGACACTCGTAAAAATGCATATTAGCCAATTTAAGGATTTTTCGAAATTCAACATTTAAGGGGCTGAAAAGACCTTAAATGTGTTTCCAATCAACTATCGATAACTATCGAACCCTTCGGGATAGATAGTTGATATTCACTTCAAAATATTGCTTACGTAAATACCCAAAAAGTAGTTTTCGGTTTTTTTGCAATTCGACCTCCAGGCAGTAAAAAGGGGCAAAATGTGTTTTTAATGAATCGTCTATATCTTTGAAACACAATAGGCTATCGTCGTGATTTTAACTTAAATTGGTTACTTTTACAAATATCTATGACAGCACTCAAAGAAGTTTCGAAATTCTTTATTTAAAGGTGTGAAAATACGTGAAATATGTTTTCGATTATCCTTCCATATCTATCGAATCAATCGAGATATCGAAGTGCTCTTTGCTTTAAATTGGTGCTTTTGTAAATATCCCAAGTACCATTTAAAATATATTTTTTGAATTCGGCCCTAAACTGGTTAAAAAAGGGGTAATATGAGTTTTCGACTCACATTCTATATATATCGATCTCATAGTTTTTTATATAGCGACGTGATTTTTGTTTAGGATTGATGCTTACTCAAATACCTAAAAAGCAATTCCAGGAATTTTCGAAGTTCGCCACCTAAGGAAGTGAAAAAGGGGTGAAAAGTGGTGAAAACTATTTTCAATTAATCGTCGATACATCTTGAACCCAGCGGGCTAATGTTGTGTTTTTTACGTCCACGAGATACCAATAAAGTATTCTAAAACGTGATTCAAGGGTTCTTCGAAATTTACTCTCTTAAGTGGTGAAAAGACCTTGAACGTGTTTTAGATAAATCCTCGATATCTATCGAACCCGTCGAGATATACAATTAACTTTTGCTTCAGGATGATGATTACAGAAATTATCGCAAAACGGTTTTCAGATTTTTCGAAATTCAATTTCTCAGTACTGTGCAGGGGTGATGTGGGTTTTTTTAGTGAATGTTCGATTTTGATTCGACTGAACGGGCTAGCGATGTGATTTACACTTCAGTTGGATACTTATACAAATGTCTAAGATGTATATTTAAAATATTTCGAAATTCGACACTCAAAAGGGTGAAAAAGCACAAAATTTGTTTTCCATCAACCCACGATATCTATCTAACCAGTAGCGATATTGAGGTGTTTTCGCGTCAGAGTGATGCTTACGTAAATATTTAAAAAAATATGTATGTGATTTTTTTCTTTATAAGAAATGTGATTGTTAAGAATAAAACTTAGTTGGTCAATAATCAAGGCAGACTATCCGAAAAGCAGGAACGAGCAGCGAGAAACATCCTATACAGGAGTTTCACTCTATAGTAACCTATCGAGAAGTGGTGTTGTACAACCTCTATGAGCCCGGGACACAGATATATTATATATATTATATATTATATATATATATATTAATAAATTTTATTTTCATGAATTATTTCGACTTTACGTGATGCAGTTGTTTGTCACTCAGGTCTAAATTCCGGGAGGTTCTGGGCTCGAATTCCGTTAAAAGCTGCGTGCAAACGTTCAATTCTGACACACAAAAACTACAAGGCAGATCGAATTCGTGCAATTTACATGTAGTCTTTAAAAGGGGTAAAATTGCAGTTCGCTTTCCACTTAGGTTCCTCTACAATATCAGCTGACATATGGTCGGTATACTGCCAAAAGTGATTAAGTCATAAATGCTCTTTCGTTTAAAAACAGTATTAAATTGTAGATATTAACAAACATTTGGTATGTTACTATACTGTGACACAACAGTACGAAACGACGAATAGACTTTAAACTTGGGCAATTGTTCGTGAACAACATATATACGTATTCGTAGCATTTTTATAATTTTATCTCATTTTGACTTTGTCACTTTTGGCAGTAAACCGACGATATATCATCTCACTAATCTCAGGTTTGGGGCACCAAAAACGTTTCCGCGAAACCTTTACCCACTGAAACTTTGTAATGTCAATAAAGGTAAAGTGAATATTTTGAAATATATAATTGAGGGCACCGTCACCAATGGTTGTGCACAGGGTAAACAGATGTTTTTCATTCGATTAACCTCTTACCTTAGGTGTATGTAAATACCCCACAACGTCAAATAGGCAGGGCTTTAAATATGGCCCAGGCGAAGTCGCTGTTAGTGGCAGGGACAAACTTAAGACTGCTTATCGCGTGGACAGCCATAGCTAGGGCCACGATTTTGTCGCGAAAAGATTTTTGCCCCACTTTGTTTCAGTGTCTCTCGTGCATATCGGCAACTCTGCTTCGTGGTCATTGGCAGCATGTCTTTGTACAGACACGTTTCTCATTTAACTGCACCAATCAGAATAAGATTATTGTGACTCCTTACGTCTGTAATTTGCCAAGGCAAGTGAGAGTAAAATTATCCAACTACGGGCGATGTAGCAGACCTGTATACGTGCACATGACGCATCGAAACCAAATGTTGCAAAAATCTTTTCACCATAAAATCGTGGCTCTAGTCATAGCTACTTATCCTGCTGCAGAATTAGTTCAACCAGCCGCTTGGACATTCTAACACTTGGGGACTGAAGTACCAATCTTGTGTGAAAAGAGGTTTTTAAATTAAAGTAAATATTATCAGTTTCGAATAATACTCGCGAGCAAAGCCGCGGGGGACTGCTAGTGTAATATAAAAGGACGAATGTCTCTAGTAATGATTACAATTTGTTTTCTTCACCTTATATTGCAGAAATACGCGATGTAAAACCTAATATAAGAATAAATATAAATAAAATTCGGAAAATTAGAAAAAAACCTACTTGAAACGTTTTAAAAGCAAGTATTATAAATTTGGTGCACAGCGTCAAGGCAAAGTTGTTTTATGTTGACATCATCACGTCGGTAAAACATAATATCAAATTTTCTAGACACAACATACTTTTGCGAGTTATACCAACTGAACTTACTGTGTACCATAGTTCTAATGACATTCTGATAAAATCATATCTTATAGTTTTCAGCTTATTCAAGATAATGTAGTTTTCCACATTCACTACGTCCTTGAAGCACTGTGCACAGTGCAATTTTCCGAAAATTATCTCGGCACTGTTTGCGAGAAAAATAGCTGACAGAATAGGTTTGGAACAGTTGGTATATACATGTTCACTATCGACTGATAAAATTTATATCTTGAAATTGTATGTCAATTATAACTTTAACTGACTCAGGAAGCCACCTAATTTGCTCTGATTTGTGTATATTTAAGGAGCAATCGCTTCCCCTCTGCTAAATTCGGTCGCGCAAGTATTCTCGTTAATGCATGCAACTTTCACTCTCTGAGGTATAAAATGTAGACCTACTGATTTTTGACAGAGTTGTGCAGTGGAAGTGCATGATCTTATTTAGTTATTTTGGACATACTCCACTGTGATGTAGATATCTGACAAAGAAAACTAAAGAGAATATAAAAAACTAAAGCAGGGTATGCTTTAGTCAACAGAATACATACACAATATTCCATCCATAATTGTAATCAGGTCAAACAAACCTAGGACAGAAAAATAAGAAAAAAAGTCAGATACCACCAACGCAGACAACCCAAGTTTGAGGCCTGCTACAGCTAAGGGACCAATTGAAAAAATATATGAACTAGAAAATAAAAATAAAACATAGTGGTTTTCCAGCCAGAAAAATCACATTTCGGGAACTGGAATCTGTTCCAGTCATCAGGCAGAGACACATATGGTCCACGAGTACGAGTGCGTCTGATGAAGAGACTGGAAAACCATAGGTATATATATACATAGGGTAAAACCACTTATATTGCTCAGCCAATGGCAGGCTAGCTGTCTTTTTATTGGCCGGGCAGCATAGATTGACTCTGATTGGTTGGGGTGGGTCGAGTGTTGGTTTTTATTTTGTGTTGTAAAGATATTGCTCTCTTAAACAATGGGATCCACGTATTTATTTATTCAATACTCTGCTGATTGAAGATATTGTTATTGCTAATTATAAAGTATAATTCTTTGATTAAAAAATAATAATACCTGTTTTGTGTGTGAGTAGTGTTAAGCCTTCCCAAAGATTCTTGTAGCTATTTTCCCATGCATGTTCAGCCAGTCAGGATTTTTTGGTTTCGCCTTTCTTGCAATTGTTCTTGTATTCTTTGAATCGGGTTGATAGAGCTCTTCCAGTTTCACCTATGTACATATGGCCACATTCGCAGGGTATCTGATATACACAGTTCCGGGTTTGTAATTTTTTTTGTGGCTGGTTTCACCCTGGTAACAATAATTTTAATCGTGGATTTTGATCGTGATGCTGTTTGAAGTCCATATTTGTTTCTCACTCATCTTTTTTTTTTTTTTTTCGGAAATACCTTGATCGTACGGAATAACTAGGGTTCCGGCTGATTTTTATTTTTCTGTGGGCTTAAGTGTGCTCTCAGGTTACCCGGCAAACACCATCAATAATATTCTAGCTATTACTGACAATATCTGTTTAATCGACTTTTTCCTTATACATTCAAATAGATCAATACGTAAGCACGTCAAGTTCACACAAGAGGCTTTTGTAAAATATAGAATGGCTGTGGCACTTACGTGACTTTACTGACGAGAATCTGTGATGAGAAAATTGTTTTTAGAAACTATATTTCTGTTAAACTAGGACAGGTGATTGTAAGATTGTTAGTATATTATTATTTTTATGGTTCCTGCATAAAGTCACCTGTTAAAGGAAAATATAATTCATTGTATTCAAGAAACATTGTACTCTGTATAAGAAACAGGTTCTGATAATTATGTATAAGATGGTATTTGTTTCTGTACAATATACATTATGATGTGTAGAGGAACCAATTCATTTTGTGGAATTAACAAAACGTTCTACTGAACAAATATCTGTACTATAAAAAGAGAAATCTATTTTTAAAATCGAATATTAATCTGCTGTGTACATAGAACAATGTATTATATGAAATGAACAATGTGTTCCGTACAGGAAAGAGCAAATACTTATATGACTCAAAATGTTCTGTATTAGAAAATGTATTCTATAAAATTGGAATAATATTTCCCCAAATGAAATTACAAAATCTGTAGAAGAAAAATATTTAATGTAAAATAAACAAATATGCTTTGGTGAAGGAATATTCGATATTCTCGTGGTCACCAAACATAATGCCTGACCCTATTCAAAAACGGTAATGATTTTACGGCTACCCACAATAACATTTTCTTCTCAGGGAAGAATTTTTGATACTCAGTTAATACGCGATTTGGTAAGTACATAAACTGCGTTGGTATTATATGCTAAATTAGTATATTGTGATGGATGTTCTCAAACTCGTTAATTCGCTGTCGTAACGTGTGTATGATTGCGTGAAGGACATCCCTATAGCCGTAATTACACGCACAATTTTTAGTTGGTTGCTACTACTTGCTAAAACCCCACAGTGCAGTTTCTTTTTCGAAAACATCAACATAGTATATCATATCATACTCACACCCAGTCTGTCATCCACTAAAGTTTGTGTCGCAAAATTGTATCTTTGATCGTTATTACCTTTCCGTAATAATTTTATGAAATATTTTCTTCAGATATTTGGATTGATAAATATTATGTTTTAATATTCTGTATAGTAAACCAATGCAAAGGAATAAGTACTGCGATTTCTTTCAAGGCAAAGATTAATTGTTTATAATTTGGTTATTATTATTTTTAAAAGTAAGCTTAAGTCAACAGTAAAAGAGGGATTTTCCAAATTAATAAAAAATAACGCAGTAATTTAATAATTCCCAATGAATTTTTTAAATGTCAGACACGAAACGTATACTACGGATATGGCAATATTTTAATATCCGACTACCAAATATACTATGCCTTGAGTTTATTTAATTTAAGGATGTCGAAGAATCTACCGACTAATTTTGAGCTCAACAATGATCGCATGTCCTAAAGTATAGAGCTGTGTATCAAAATAATCCTTCTACTCAAACAACATGAGACCAGTGATCCTTCACGCATTTTTAGAAATAAGTCTGCAACACCAAGTTATAAAATGACTTTACTCTCGTAACATTTTTTCGTATTTCTCAAATTGCAGAACGTTATCATAAAATCACTCAAATATAACGTGTGTTTTTAATTTGTTCAATTTATAATACCTTATTTCAAATTCACGTACATAAGAAAAATGTATTAAGCTACCATAAGGACTGAAATTGTTTGTACGGTAATGTTCACGTTTTCAATAATTTCTATAAAGTTATTGCGATCCAATAAAGCAGTAACTTTAGGCCTATATGCATAATCATCTATCTACCTTACCACAAAAATTAAAATTATTTTTTCGCATACAATGCAATACATTCTTTTATCTTTTTGTGGACACAAATATGTTTTCAAAATATATTGAATCAAAATACGCATACAAGAACAGCATAATATCATCAGCGGAGAAACTAACACGATCCCTTCACACTACCACTATTAAAGTAGTTCTGCGATCCTCAATAAAATACTTTATTATCCAATAGTTGCATCAATCCTTGGCAGTGCGTTCTTGTATTAATATAAGTCAGCTATATAAGAGCAGTTCCAGACATGAAAAAATTTTCCGAACTCGCCGCTCTTGCAACACGTTCAGTGTCACAAAATGGCATCACCATTAGCAATAAATTTCGGAAAATGATTATGAAGATATAAAATAAAATCTCTACTGTTTTGTTGTTAAATAGAGGCAACTGTGAGACATTTGCAAATTAATAACTGACCGAACTGTAGAAATATTAGAACCAGTTTAACAATTAGCATAGCGTTTATAATATATCGAAATGTTTTTTACCTTGTGCCAATAATAAAAGCCTTCCTATTTTATTAGCAACTGCAAAAATAACACTGTTTGCTAACGATTGGATAAAACACGTGTTCAAATAAAGTATTAACTAAATATAACTTTAAATGAACTCCACACACTGCAAGAAAATGGATATAAACCACATATATAATTCATATCCCGTGTAATAGTAATGTACACAAATATTCATGTACGACAACTAAGAACGACGTTTTAGTACATGGGGATTTTAACACAATTAGTAAATATTCTCACACACAAAAATTATTTCGTAGTATCATTATAATATTTACATTCTCAATATATCTTCAAAAATTTCTAAATCTTACGAATTACTTGCTAAATGAATATTCAAAACCCTAACTAAACGTTACGTTGATTGACACACTGACTATTTTCATACACAAATATAAAAAATTTTAGTCAAAGTATTTCGAGGTTGCAGATGTTGTTGGAGTTCCCTCCTGCAATTGTCACACAATCAGCAAATGAAATGCCGCTGAAAGCGAAACTCTGAAGTTATTATGTTTGATTATTTATGGGAATGGTACTTTAGTAATACATATCTAAATTACGTAGTCAATTGATTTTCAGACCACGTATCAACATTTTTTGAACTACAAGATATTAGCAAGATTTCCAAACACATTTTAACTGATGGAATAAATATTAAATTGGGAAATACTTACGTAATTAATTGTCAGTAAGAAACGAAAATAATGCATGTAAAGAACATAGAGAAGTAACCAAGCATTAATTTACGTCCTGCCAAATTTTTCATTCATAGCCTCAACAATATTTTATGATGAAAATTTTTATGCACAAAACGTAACTATTTCATTTATCAAGCACTTAATATTAAATGCCTATTAAAACACTAATTAATCTATTCTGCACAAATGAACGCATTTAATTCATCCTAAAACCGTTGCTTAGTTAGCGTTGTTAAGGGTTCATTCGTAAATCAAACATTTGTACTAGTTCGAAGTAAGAACCATAAATTCCGACACTATACATTTTGTTGTTGGTATATTATCAAGCAATGATTTAAAATAAACTTCGAAATATTAAAAGTAGTTCATTGAGCAAAGAAAAATTTGTCATAGTAAATTATGAAATGACAATGGTATTATGAAAAAAATGTTAATTTACTAATGCATGTTACTTGTTATGTAATTTTGTTATACAACCCTCACTTATGACACATCCCTTGTGGAAAAGTAAACCGACATTGTATGGGGTACTTTCAATACAAGGGAGTTATGATCCCTTGCAAATTTAGTTAAAAATTTAATTTTTTTTAAATTTCAAATTAGGATAATATTTAAAAAATGATTGTTTGACTGATTTTAAGTACTACTTAGATCTTGAACCTCAAAACCTTAAAACCTTCCTTTTTCATGAAAATAATAGTGTTGGCCACCCTCATATTGCATAAAATTACTTTACTGTCAGGTATTGTGAACACTTCATGTTGTCTGTTCGAGCAGTACATCGTAGGGAACAAAAAAGGTCCTCTTGTTGCAAGCTTATAGAATGCACTGTTTACCAGAAAAATCCCTCCTCCCCCCAAACGTTGCTCTGAGAATAATATTCTGTATAGCCTGGTATGTAGGCAAAAAGTGCTACTTTCACCAGGAAATAGTCTTGTATGTGCGCCGTGCTCACCGAAAAATGCAACCTGTGATGCATTTGTTTAAAACCCTGTCGCGAAATCCACCCAATTAAAGTAAAAAAAAAAAAAAGGCTTGGTTTGGCGAAAGTTAGGATCCAGTTTCGTTTTCCAGCATTTATAAAATTTTTTTGAGAGAAAATCGGTTAATATTATGAACAACATAACTTCCCCTTAGTATACTCTGAATAGTTACAATACGTTTTCAAATGGTTTTTTATTTACTTTTTTCCGCTGAACGACAGAAATTAAGTGCTATCAAAAGAAAATTCTGTGACACTAGTTGTTTAAAAAATTCGAGGATTATTCTTTTAGAATGAAAACATTATATTTTATAAAAATATTGGCAAACTAAATAAGTTTAGAAATTTACTGAACCGAGCCTAAATTTTTTTTAACTTTACTGGGTTGGATTTTGCGACGTGCTTTTCAGCAACTACATCATAGGTTGCATTTTTGTCACAGAACGTGCAATACAAATCCATGGACGAAGCTGCAATTTTTGCCTACACATAAGGCGTTGTTTGTTTTCACAGCAATAGTTGTGGGAATATCTTGATAAACGATGCATTCTAGAAGCTAGCAATTCCTACGATGCATTGCTCGAATAGACAACATCAAACATTCACAATGCCTATCAGTAAAATAAATTGTTTGCAATATGAGGGTATCCATCCCTATTATTTGAATGAAAGGGAAAGGTTTGCAATACTGACGTTTTTATAGGTCAAAGATCGCACATAATATTAAATAATAAAACTTAAAATTAACTATGGAGACGTAACTTAATAGCGATAATTTAATTACCTATATAACTAGCAAATAAAACAATAAGTGGGAATATATTTCTCTTCTATAATTTTTACTGGCTTTCATTTACGAATCATAAACGTCACGAAAGTAAAGATTCTGAAACGACAATTTATTTCAGTTTCGCCTATACTTTTTAATCAAACTTCCATATCACGGAATAAAAAATTTGTGGCCGCTACAAAATATTTTGTGGGTATTAACCCTGCAAAATTTATTTTGTTGTCATTACAAAAACATTTTGTTGACATCATAAAAGTATGGTGACCACCACAAAATTATATTGGGGTTGCTACAAAATGATTTTGCAGGAAAGCCATCATACAAAATTTTTCTTTCAGTGTAGTGGCTTATAAAATACTTTCAATAGTTAATTAATTACAGTTAATAACTGGCACAGTAGCTATACCGAAATGAATTCAAATCAGTTTGAATTTTTTCTATCCAGTGAAAGTTAGAGGACTTATTCAAATGATTATGACACTATAATTCCAAATTACAGACAAAAGTGACAAGATTAACTGTTGTTACTGCATATTGCTAAAGTTTGTTCGAAATAAGGATAGTTGTAGGGCAGACATTACAAATTAAAGGAAAATATATACACCTAACAAATAATTTTGTTCAAATATTTTAAACGGTTCACATGGCAAGACATATTAAATGTTTCCAATTTGATAACAAGAAGATTTGAGCACGGCCTAATACTAGAATTGTTTGGTTTCATAAGTTTAATGAGTGAATCCCATTTGGGAAAATCTGGCACATGAGTTCCAATATTTTAGATACGCTCACACATCGACACTCTCAAACGTCTTGGTTTTTGTAGTCACGTGAACGAAAACTAAGGTATAAAATTCATGTTAATATCTCTTAAATCTTCTTGCGTAAAAATGTAAAATTCTGTAAGTTCATTGAGCTACAAACACAAATGCAACTATTACCTTCCAAATTGTATTCAAGTAACTTGTACGTTCAGTGGGATTAAGCTAAGGCACGCGTTAGTTGTAATAGAATAGTACCTTTTAACATTTATTACAATAGCAACCTATCATCTTATCCGATAAGTAATGTATAATAGTTAAACATACTTGCGTTCATACGGAAATATTTTCTAGAGGGAATAATTTAATCGCAGAGAAGTGTTCTGACATTCCACGCAGTAACAATTAGGATTGTGTAAGTTGCTATTCTTCTTGTGTTGTGTTACCTGTACGTGCTGAAACAAGTAACTCTGACATATTTTCTTTTTAGGTATTCGAAGTGTTCATTCATATGTTACGCAATGTTTCTTGATGTCACAAAGAATATAAAACTTGTCTAAAACCAAAAATATATTATGTGTAATATAATATACAGAATTCATACTCTATACGTTACAGAATTTTAACTTTAAAACGTAATAACAAGTTGAAATGAATGCTTTACTTAATATGTGCTTCACGAAATTCAGTTTATGTTTTCACATCATAAATTAATACGTATGTTATTCTATCAGCAGTAATCCTATTTTATATGTGTGCTGTCACAGAATTTAGAACTGAATAATGTTATTTGTATAAATGGTTAACAGTATTCTGCAAATATTTCTAGGTGTTAGATTTGGAATGCAAGTACTGTGTAAAAATGTACTAAAAACGAAAGAGAAGTTTGTTAGAAATATATTTTATAAAATTTTAAAGTTACGAGAGATAGAAAGAATAATTTTGACAAAAATGTTGGGAATTCCGGAGTGTGCTGTCCCCCTACTGAAGGAAGGATGTCCAGAAACTCATTCTAAGGGAGCATGAGACAGATTACGGTGTATTTCTGCCGATAAGATTATTCTGTAATGTAAAGTTTTTATTCCCAGCCCAGAGTATATTTGTTCTTTATGTATTAACGAGTCTTTGATTCGAAACCACAACTGTCTGTAAAATTGTAAATTTAGAAGTTATTTAGATTTATTAACTGATTTCAGTGAAATATCTGATTTTACGCTTTATTGAAGATTATTCAGTACTAACTTATATGTGCAATCAACCCAAAAAGAAGCTACAATTGCTAACAGTTCAGAGAACTACTAAGCAGAAATTATTAGATAAGATGCCAAGACAACATATTTATTTGAATTGACTCTACGCTGGGCGCTTTATAGCTTACTGATTGGTGCTCTGTATATCATATCATTATTTTTGTAGTTATTTTTCCTTCACATTGATAAAATTTCCCAGTCTTATTTTTCAGTCAGCTATATTTTATCATTCTGTTTCTGCTCGAACTCCACCCTGTAAATTAGATGGAATATGGGAATATGTGTAGTGTCTTAAATTATGTTATTATTAATATTCCTCCAATGAAATAAGTCATATTGAATTTGTGATACGGCATTTGTTTACGCAGATGGTATAGTATCATCATATTATAATTCATACTGGCCGAACACAAAGTCTCATGTATTGTTAGATAACAACCAGACACTAAATTTTAATAATTATACAAGACTCACAGCAGTTTCATTAATTTTATTTTGTTCGTGTTAAGTAATAGTAAAAATGAATATTACAGATATATTTAATTAAAGACATTTTCTTCTGTGTGTTTTTTCTTTACGTAACTTAGCATTATGTTACGATACCACTTCTATTTTATTGTCAACTGAATAGTTTAATGTTATTTATTTAAAAATATATGTATATTTATATGTGTACACAGTTGATACGAGTTTATGTAAACATTTGGCACCAAATAAAGGAAAACTCTCTATATGAAAGAGAACACTTACTGACTGACTGACATATCGAACTGCAGCCCAAACCACCGGACCTAGATTCGTGAAATGTTTTTTGTGGATTCCCCTCAGGTCGTAGGCTAACACTAAGAGGAGATTTTCGAAATTCGACCTCTAAAGGGGTGAATAGGGGTGAAATGTATTTCCGACGAAACGTCGATAGAGCTCGAACCCGAAGGCCTATAATCGTGATATTTAGTTTAATAGGACACACATAAAAATGCATAATAGTAAATTACAGGATTCTTCGAAATTCAACATTTATGGGGGTGAAAAGACCTTAAATGTGTTTCCGATTAACTATCGATATCTATCAAATCCTTTGGGATAAAGAGTTCGTTTTCACTACAAAATTTTTCTACGTAAATACCCAAAAAGCAATTTTTGGAATTTTTTAAATTCGACCCCCAAGCAGTAAAAAGGGGCAAAATATATTTTTTATGAGTCGTCAAAATCAGTAGAACACAGTTGGCTATCGTCGTGATTTTTACTTCAATTGATTACGTATTCAAATGACTATGGCTGGACTCCAAGACGTTTAGAAATTATTTAAGTAAGGGTGTGAAAATATGTTAAATTTGTTTTCGATTATTCCTCCATATCTATCGAACCAATCGAGAAACCGAAGTGCTCTTCGCTTTAGATTGATGATTATGTAAATATCCAAAATACTATTTTAATATATATTTTTCGAATTCGGCCCTAAATATGTAAGAAAAAACAGATAACGTGTGTTTTCGATTCACAATTGATATTTATCGACCCAATTGAAATTTATGTATCGACGTGATTTTTATTTATGTTTGACGTTTACTCAAATACCTAAAAAGAAATTTCAGGAATTTTCGAAATTTCCCACCTAAGGAGGTGAAAATATGTGAAAAGTTATGAAATATGTTTCCAATTAATCGTCGATATATCTTGAACCCAGCAGGATATTGTCGTATTTTTCACGTCCATGGGACACCAGTAAAATAGTCCAAATGTAATTCAAGGGTTTTTTGAAATTCAGTTTCATAAGAGGTGACAAGACCTTGAAAGTGTTTTAGATAAATATTCGATATATATTGAACACATCGAGATATTCAGATTATTTTTGCTTCATGATGATGGTGAGCTAAGTGGTCGTATAGAGGTTTTAAGATTTTTCGAAATTCAAAATTTCGATACTGTACAGAGGTTATAAGATATTTTTAATGAATGATCCATTTTGCTTCGACTGAACGAGGTATCGTCGTGAATTTCACTTCACTTGGATACTTGAGCAAATATTTAAGGTGTGAAATTAAGATTTTTCGGAATTCGACACCTAAAGGAGCGAAAAGGCATTAAATTTGTTTTCTATCAGCTGATGATACTAATACAGATATTGAGGCGTTGTTCGCGTCAGAATGATGATTATGTAAGTACCTAAAAAAATAATGTAAGTTTTTTATTTTATAAGATAACTTCATTATTGAGAAGAAAATTTTGTTTGTGAACTTTCAAGGCAGACGGTCCGAAAAGCAAGTACGACCAGCGAAAAATAAATTATACAGGCGTTTCATTTTACACTTTTACTGAGACGTATTGTTGTACAACTTCTATGAACTCAGGAAATGAATATTTGATTTTTTTAATTAATTTTCACGTTAACTTTGACTTTATGTAGCGCAGTTGTTAGTAGCTGTGGAGAAATCAATCTTAATACCACGTGAACTACGTATTTCATTCGATTTCCGTCTTACAATAAAGATATTTTAATTACCTCATATTGTCAACATTGTTGTGAGTAATAAATAAGGCCAAGCGAATTCGCTGTTAGTGACAGGGACAAACTTCAGACTACTTTTCGCGTGGACAGCTATAACTACTTATCCTGCTGCAGAGTTAACTTAACTGGCAAATTTGTCAACCTAACACTGGAGTGAACTACCTATCTAGTGTACAAAGTGGTATCTTCTCTGAGTAATACTCGCGAACAAAGCCGCATGCGCACTGCTAGTGCAATTATAAATTTACAGCTACAGTCAAAGAAAACTCAGACTCATAATTACGTAAACACTCAAGAATGTCACACATTCTGTATGAATGAACGTCGCTGTGTATTTTAAACAGACCGTTTATCATTTAATCAAAAACGATATAACATTATTGTAGCAAATTTTGTGTAGAATTCAACGTTGCAAACAGGTTTAAGGTATTTTACTGAAGTTTAGTGCATTGTTGCGTATTCAATATTAAGTGTCTGTTTATTTTATTAATGCCGAAAATACACGTTATCATTTTTGAAATTGGTTTCAGTAACATAAAGTCAATATAATCACAGTGGAGAAATTTTCAGGTTGAATATAGGTTACTGATATATCAGCCTATAAGTCTATAATATGTACTGCTTTTCAATTCAATAAAGTATTTTCTTCTGTGTATTTTACATCTGGAAAACATATTGTTTTATCGCACTGACATTAAAGAAATTAAAATTAAAAAATGTTGCAGTTAATGAATTTTTCCTTAAATCCTTAGTTGATTTATGTAAAAATATAAATTAGTATAGAATATAAATTATAATAACTATCCAACGACTATTCAAGAAACCAAATTTTGTACACTTAGTTTAGCAATATTAATTTATTCCATACATAAGAGTAATACTGTAGCCCTAAGAAAAAATTAAACAAGTCGCCTTTACTTTATTTTACGAAACGTAAGCATAACGTTATTGTGATCACCTAAATATTTAATAGTGAAAAAAAAAATCCATATATTTTAAAAAAGAAACGCTAGGTTGGAATCAAATTAACTGAATGTGTTGTAAACTAGATAACACTGATTTTAAAATAATTTAATGAGTATTAACGAAAAACTTCTGTTGATGTACTAACAAGAAGTTACCGACTTAAATTATAAACCTACTTTCCTCAAAGTGGGTGCAAATTAACCCTAAAGGTTAAAATCGTTTACGTTCTCCTAGGAATATTGAATAATAATATTATTTAAGACTTGTGATAAACTAAATATTTAAAAATAAGTCAGCTTACTAAACAATATACCCGCACCCAGTTTGATTAAAATGAAGAAAACGTTGTAGGATATGTCTTTATATAATAAAGATTTAAAATATTACCAAAGGATGAACGAAATACACAAAAGTTCAGTCAACTAACTAACTAGAATACGCGTGTCGAAATTGACTTCGGAAAAATATTTCCCAAAATATATTATATTGCGCAAAGAAATGACATGGTCGCCATTATAAAATATAGACACGTGATTAACAAAGTACAGAAAAGTCAAGTCAGCATTGTAGGCTAAGTAGTATACGTGTTCCAAGTTGGATGAAAAAAATAAAATAAAATGTCTTAACACATACGGCATTTTATACAAAAAATATTAAAATTGCTGCGGTTATGTAATGATGTGCGAAAATATTAAGATTGCCGCCGTTTAAAAATATGAACACAAGATAAACGAAGTACACAAAAGTACAGTCAGCTTTGTGTGTAGTATATGCATACCAAGTTTGGTGAGATTCTGACAAATTTTACTGAGATGTGTAATACTAAGTTAAATATATATATATATATATATTGCTAACATTTTGAAAATATGAAAACAGAATAAACGAAATGCACAAGAATCAAGGCAGCTCTGTATGTAGTAACATGTAACAAGTTCAATGAAATCATAAAAAAAAATTAACACATAATATTACGCTAAAAGTGTGAAAATAACAGTAATTTTGTTAATATGGACACAGAATGAACGAAATACACAAACATAAAGTCAGCCTTGTACGTATTATACAGATACCAAGTTTGGTGAAATTCTGATTAATGTTTCCTAAGATATCATGATGTAAACACAGAGATGGCGGCCACACAAAGCTAACTTCATTCCTGTGTATATATTTTCAAAATTACGGTTAATTATATATTTTTATCATAGTAGTACACAGCTTAAAAAATATTTTTCAGAATTTTTATCAAACCTTGTGCACATAGGCCCTATATTGCATACAAAGTTGATTTTACTTTTGTGAATTTCGTTCATCCTGTGTTCATATTTCCAAAATGGTGGCAATTTTTATATTTTTAACATAGCTTTACATAGCTTAGGAAATTTTTTTTTTCAATTTGATCAAACTTGGTTTAAATATACGGCCTACCAAGCTGACTTTACTTAGTGAATTTCATTAAATTTAGTGTGCATATACAAATGAGTAAGCTGACAACGATTATGTATGTTATTCCTCCTGTGTTCGTATTAAATAAATGCGGCCTTTTTCTAGTTTGACATAACTGTCATATTAAATAAATGAGGCAATATTTTTCTAGTTTGACATAACTGAGAAAATTTTCTTCCGCGTTATAATAATCTTGGTTCACATAGACTATACACCTTGGAAATTTGACTTGACATTCGACTGCGTTTTTCGTTCACTTTTTGTGGATCGGTATAAACTGTCCGAATGTTCATATGATTATCTGATCTAAATAGTAGATCAGTTGAACATTCGGACAGTTGATACAAATTATGTCCGCTGTATGTATCATCTGTACGAAGTAGTAGAGCAGTTGAATACTTGTCTTAGGAGCCTCTTATCCTGAATGATATTACGAGACTTACATATGTCTCATTGGCTGGTAAACATACGGTCCGCCTTTACTATGAGAAATATTAAAAGTTGTTGCAGTGGGGGACTTACTTCATACCTGTTGGCTAAGAAGGAAAGGAGGGAGGGACTTGTAAAAAGTTTCCATCAGTTGAACATTCGGACAGATGATGTACTCCCCTTTAGGCTAATATTTTCAAAGACACGGCATTTATTTTATATTTTGAATAATTTTCCATACCTAAGAAAAAATACATATATGTATACGAATTTTACTGAACCTAAATACACATCTACCTAATCAAATATGGTATTACTAATACCAAGGCATAGAACCAGTAAATATTCAAAATCATTTTCGGTGGCCACTGCGCGTGCTTGAAATGCAGTCGATGAGAAAACCAGTCAGCACGAGTCTGTTTCTTCATTTAAAAATTTTGCTAAACTAACATTTTAAAAATTAGTTCAATATGAACAGTGGATGATATTACACTTGTTGAACCGTGTGTATGTGTGTGTATTATATGTGTGCGTGTATGCATGTTAGCGTATATGTGAGTATGTGCCATTGTGCGTGTGTGAATGTAAATGTAATACTGTATATTCTCAGTATTAGTTAATAATGTAGCTTACTTCTTATGTTCTTGAAAATATAGTATTGTTTTAGTATGTAGTAATGTAATAACTTAAGTTCCCATAAGATTTACTTAGCATACTACATATTTTAATATTTCCCAGAGTCTCCCTGTGGGATTATTAGTTAAATCATAGCTTCAGTTATTTTACTATTTTATGTCTAGTCTAATATATCCAGTTTATCAATCTTTCCTATTTATTTCATAATTGTTCATATATTGATATTCAGTACTTCAAACACAACATTGCATCATAATGTCTCAATTTAATATTAATCAGGAATAATTAACATTCTAGATGGTAATACCCATGCTTATTGTAATTTTATATCTTATTTACTTCTCTGATCATTCTTTTCTCAATGAGTTTTAATGTTCTGCTGTCTTTGATTTGTTTTTCATTTTCAGTGGTTAAGTGTAAGACAAGGTGGTTACACCTTTACTTCGCCACTGTAAAAATAAGTCGCAAATAAATAAATAAATAGCATGCTGACTTAACTTTTGGTATTTCGTTAAAATCATATTTTTAATTGTTTTATAATGGTGGCCATTTTTCTATTTGTATTTTGTATTCTTTGAGAAGGCATGCGTATTATTTGCCATTAATTTAAAGTAGTTTAAACTGAAATAAAACTGAATTTAACTAAAAAACTATTTCGCGAAGCAATGTTTTAAAATTTACAACACAACGCTTTTCAACACGAATATATATGTGGTGTTAGTATTAGGCCGCGTGATTTTAAGTTACAGCAGAACTAAATGCCAAACTCTATAATAAATACGTCAGTCGAAAAAAAACGTTGTTTTTCTCTACATATAAGTTACTGTTTAACTAAGTGTCAAGCAAACAGAAACTATGATAGGCATACAAAACTATTCAGAAGATTTCAATACTTTTAAAAATCCATAATTATAATAGGTAGTGTGCAATTTATATGGAACTGAATACACCATACGCTATTAAATTTGTTTGCGAAATTTACGTTATTTTTTGGGAATTACGTGTAAATATTGACAGTGTAGATATACTGGAAGGTCGAACACTAATTGAGGAATTGGCTGTTATAAAGGCCTTAGTAAGAAAATGTCATTATGAGATAATGGCAGGTATATGATTTTGAGAAATTCGTTCTTGTTTTATATCACGTCTCACTCACGTGATTTTCTCTTAATACCAATAAGCAGTAGCTACTTACATTACAGGAATTTATAATATTTACTATATACACAGTCAAAGATAAAACAGCAATTATTTTTGGCATAGTGATACTAGCCCAGGTCAAGACAAAAATTTATAACTTAGTGAATAATTAAGATATCGTCATAAAAATTTGTGTGTCTCTCCTGTGGACAAATGGAACAAGAAATACTGTTTGATGGAAGAAAGGCCTATGCCCTCTGAAGTCTTTATTCCAGCCAACTCCTCAAATTCTAAGTATTAAAATAATTTTGTCCGTTGAATGTTTGTATAGTTTAAATGGACTGTAACGTTTCCTTGCATAGCAGGATGAGGGCTATAACATGCATGAGTGCAACATGACCTGGGTCTTGCAGAAATATAATGCGAATGTAACCAGACCGGTTATACTGGTATAAACTGCACTGCTGCGCTACCTCGAACTGTATTGTGCGAGGATTTGCATCGTGCAGATAATCAAAGAACGGTTAGTGACGCTGGGGTTGCCAGGTGATAGCTAGCTCGAAACCGAATATATGTCCACCAGGTGCCCACTTCTTACGCTAAGCTGCATTTTGAGAACCGCTATTACAGTTTCTGCCTCCTCATGATTTAGACACGCACTCTTATTTGTACTATTATGTTTTTACATTACTCTGTTTCTTTCTCTTTTTGATCATATTTTATAACGTTAAGGCACCATGAAAAATTTACAATTGCATTATTAGTCATGTTCTTCCTTGCGAAATACAAAGTAACATGATATTATTGTTCAATGTGTCCCAAACCTTATACATGAAGAGTACACAATAGTTTTAACTAAGTTACAGTTTATACCATGTTTGAAAGAAACGTCCTTTTGGAGCCGCTGAAATTGTTAAAAATGGCTTTTTCAAGCTGGATTCCTACACTCGAACGTATAAGCCTGCGTTAAACTACAGCACGTACCTTCCGTAAATAAAATTATGGTAGCTCCATTAAAACTTAATATAAAAACTAAAATTACGAATTCACTGGTCTACAGTTTGGTATGCGCGTAAAGGTGACGAGCTGCGTAATGGTTGTACCAGTGTCGCATGTATCACCCTCCCATTGTCGAGGTTCAAAAGTGATAAAAATATACAGGCTGGTAACTATTACTTAAATTATTAAATCGTCCTCAAATATCTCGTGTTAAACACATTTACTGTAACTGTTCATTGCTTAAATATCTGACACGTGCCTTTTTTAATGTTGGGAAGATTACTCAAGAACAGTTCATCGAATAATTTTCCGACTGTATTAAATTTTTATTTTCCTCAGAGATTTTGCATCAAACGTCGTTTGATACATCATTTACAGCCCAGTATTAACATTTTTATGCTTTTAAAGATCGGGGGTTGGTGGTGATCTCATATTTCTAAACGAATGGTGATGCAAACAACTGGTTTGTATGAAAGTGTAAAAAATCTAACATATTAAACAAAAAACTATTTGATGCTTCATCTCAAGTAACTTCTTATCTATTGAAATAAAAGCATTTTCAAATTATTTCTGGTAAGCAGTGGCTTTCCTACTATTAACTATAGGTAAACGTAAAACTTACATTTTCCTTATGTATCATAGTAAAAAATAACCAAATCTCACGTCAAAAGGAAACGGGAAAGGCAACGGACATGGTCTCTGTAAAAAAAAAAAAAAAAAAAAAAAAAAAAAAAAAAAAAAAAAAAAAAAAAAAAAAAAAAAACAAAAAAAAACAC
>PNEQ01018152.1:0-79955 GCA_003012365.1 Medauroidea extradentata | reverse complement strand
CTCGATGACTTAACAAATAAATACGTACATTTCAATAACTATTTTGCCGCGACGGCCAAACAAGAACTTGACTACCTCGAAGAGTATTACAACTCACACATACAACGTGCTTGATTTAATATCATACTTTCTAGTATCCTGTGCACTACGTAATAAGTATTACTCCGTCAATGTTTTAAGGAATCAAAGGGTAACACTGAGATTTTACTAAGTAGTATTATTACACGCAATGTTAATTCACTTAGGTTTAGGCTAAGAAGAATAATACAGTGACAATTATTTCAAACTTAAATTTTAAGTGTCACATCGTTTGATAAGTGTGGATCAACGACGGTCCTCGGTCAGTTCACAAATAAGAAGTCGGTAAGCAAGAAATTCTAAACTAAATCTAATAACGAATGTCTTGTAGTTTGTGATATTTCAATGAATGACCACAAAACTTGAAAACTCTAGTTTCTTGTTTATTTAAAGCCATGAAATGAATATAAAGGCATAATGAGACAAATTTCGAAGTATTAGTGGACCAATCTAAGCCTATGTGTTCAGAATTAATACTGTGAAAGTGTGATTGTCTTAATTTGCGAAGGAGGAAATGGCACACGTAAGGAAACAGTAATTAGTATTCTAATGCTTTTACTAAATTTTCCTTCTTTAAAATAATATGTCTATAATTTTATGTTCCTATTTTCAAAACGAAATTATATCACACGATTCGCATGATGAATGTAATAAATGTTTTTATTTTGTTTTATTGATTTCCATAACGTTACGAAATAGTCTCCTGGCAGTTTTTACGGAATTTCAATAACTTTATTTAATACGGACATACAGCTTATGCGTTAAATGTGATAATGTCAATAAGTTATAAATTAAGAAAATATATAATTTTGTCTTCCAAACTTACGTATGTTGTTGATGTCGTTCAGTACGTACTGCAGTCGTGCTTATTCATTTAATTAAATATTTGTAGAGCACACTGGTTGTGATTGTGATTCAACACAATATATGTTCTATAACATAATAATTGCAGTTAGAATTCTCTTACAGGGTGATTAGTTTCTAATTCCTTAATTTATTATTTTGTTTTGAAATGTTAATAGCAACCGGTATCTGCTATACAATTACTTAAATATTTCTAATCTGAAAAAGTATGACCGCCAAACAAAACTATTAGTGTAACGCAAACTTAACATGAAGAAGAAATAACGATACATTATGCTACATCACAAATGGCATCAGCAATTTTTATTTTTCATCGTAGTTGAATAACAATAGCAGCAATACCCATTAGCTTTATTTTTGTGGTAATACTATTTTCCTAGCGTTTTTAAACACCGTTTCCTGCAATGATATTCAAAAGATGAATTTCATTGTTATGCAATCAGATTTTGTTTTATGTATAACGTGAAATTCATTTAACACAAATGAAATTGAGTACCCGATTTTAGTCCTATTTTAAAATTTAATTCATAGTTGCTTAAATAACTAAAATTGTAAGTTAAATATTTTTCTTAATGTCTTTTTCACTGATGTGGGCACGCTTATGAATACTTCAATCGTTGCGGTTTCTTTCAAACACAAAAAATGTTTCTCATAAAATTAACAATTAAATGAATTAATTACTGTAAAGTAACGTTTATTATAACAGTAACACATAAGCTTTGCATATGCATTACAAATTTTGCATAGTAATTTATATTAACTGCATTTACCCGTTTTTTAAAATACTAATTGTTGCTTATATTTATAATTTTTTTACGTAGCGTAGTTAAATAGAACTGGTCATTAAAGAAGGGAAGATTTCATTTATTTTCTGTACAAAAGTTTGTGTTTGCGTTTGTGAAAAATTAATCTTTAATTGAAATAATTTCGAAAATACTTTCTGTGTAAGATTCGGAAAGTACACGTTTTGGTGCTTAAATACGAGTAGTTATAGATGATAAAAGGTTTCTACATTAATAATGGTCATTGAACACCATTATTTTTATATCATCATATTGTAATAATTTTAAACATAATTATTTATTAGAGTCCGGAAGATAAGTTACAATTTATAAAACATTTTGCATTAAATGAAATATTTTAGACTAAGAAAACCCCTATAGAGTATAGTACAGTTTTTATGTCTTGAATAACACATTTTATTATTTTCTACCGTGACCTGACAATGCTAATATTTAATGGACGTTTTCTTTACTACTCTTGCCCATGCGTTGTCACAACGTTATTATATTAGTTATAATATTGCACGAAAATTAAAAATATCTGAAACACTACTGAGGCGATTGGGAAAAAGAATTTTCTGCAAGTACATGAGCGAAATACTCAAGAAAGAAATTTTCTCCCGTGTAGATTTGGTTAAAAAAAAATTAGAAATTCACTGTAAGTATAGGGGAAATGTGTAAAAGTAAAATTTTTGAAATTTAAATTATTGCCATATCGAAGAGCAAGATATTTTACTAATATTTGTATATAACTATGTGTGAAATATTTTATGTAATTATTTGTGACGGCTAGTATTTTATCTCAAAATATTTGTCAGTATGCGATCTTTTTATGTACTGAGCAATAATTTAAATACATCTTTACTAGATGATATTACATTAATATAAATTGATATATTAATAAGCCTACCTAATAAATAAGTTCATCACCAACCACGAATTGTGGCAACTTTAAAATTTCCATTACATTTTTTTTTTCGATTTAATAATATACTTCATGTGAAAAGAACCCATATTTAATTTTAATGTTAAACCAACTTCGTTGTTAAACATCGAAACTAAACGTGATACCTCTCTTTTCTAAGCATATTTCCAAAAAAAAAAAAATTATATTATTTGAGTTTTCAAGTCTTTGCATATAGATTGCGTGTATAGATATATAGTGTAGAAGTATGTATACTTTTTGCCTGATTGTATAGACTTTATTATAATAACCAAATATTATTCAATTTAGGTTTAGTTTTCTATGTATCAAAGTTCTCAGAAAATATCGAATATAAACACACGCCAATAAGTATACGAACCCAATTGTCTGATAAATAATATTTTTATAATTATATTTGCTTTTTCTTACTTTAGAGAAAATTTTTAGGTAGGGTGGAAACAGTTACATTTCTATTCAAACTAAGAATACAAAACCGGTAGCCTAAGTGTACTAAAAATTGGCGAGATTTCTAGCTATAAATAAAAATAATATTTATTATACTTAGCACAACCATGAAAACTTCACATAGCTCTATATAGTTGACAACCAAAAAGTGAAAAATTATTTTATACTTTGCAATATAGTCGTAAAATAATGAGTTAAATCGTTAACTGGCTTCATTGTTACTTTTATTATATTGTGAATAAACGGAAATTTTGCTAGGACAGCTATTTCTTCGGTATTATTTATAGCGTATTTTACTAGTACATTAATAAAATAAAAGTACCAATCATTACCCGGTTCATAGAGCAAGGCCAGTTTTATTAACAATATTTCTAAATTAGTTTAAACTATTCGGTACATTTCATATGTTTTTAAAGTAGGCCTACATACATTACTGTTTGTGAAAAATGCAATTATTTTCGGATAAGCACTAAATGAAACAAAATGTAACATTTTCATTTTAAATCAACAATACCATTTGCAAAGTGCCAGTATATTTTTAAGTTTCCACAAACTGCTACAAAAACTGCTATACCCCGCAACATTCAAACGGACCAATGTTATGTGCCTGAAGGATCGTCCGCCAGGCAAATTCTACCCGAGTATCATTACATCGATATTGGATAATGGATTAAAATAGCGAAAACTACAACATTCTATACACGTTCAGTTTGTTACTTACAAGAAAAAAATACGTTGGCCAAAGGAGAATCATTGCACATATTCTAGACAGTCCTTTAAACACATGGCAGAGAATATACATACAACGGTTACAATACAGCGCTCCTAGAAGAATATGACATTACCTTCTGCAAAATTTTAGTTGAATGTACCCACATTTAGTATCAGTTCAGATCGAAGGCAATTCCGTCTATCACCTCACAAGCCATGTTGAAATGGGATATTTGTCTGAAAATTTAAAATGTTTCCATTCCTTAAGGGCTTGTTTCTTAGTTGTGCAGTGATTTCGAAAATTTTTTTTTGTTGCTACCTATTACTCATATGAAAATTTTGCTTAACAATTTTGACACTAATATGTCATTATTTGTTGCTAAATTTTTTTTTGTAGCAGTGTACTGAAGGATTTTTTAGATTTCGACATCCAAAGTACTACGTTTTTTGACATGAAAATAAGCCAAAATGAAGCAAAATATGTTTTTGTTGACGAATGGTACATTATTTTTACAAACGCTTTCACAATATTGTGCAACGTGTGACTGCACATTGTGTCAATTATTTCAAAGCTTTTGATAAAAAAAAATCTATGTTATTGGCTCAAGTTAAAAAAAAACCAAGGAACAAACCCGTTAGTCGAATGAATGTGTTCGTTTGTTTAAGGTCACGACAGTTCAGACTCGATGCAGATTGTTTGTATAGGAACGTAGTTCCTTGTATAGCAGGTGCTGTCAGACAGTGAGAAAATAAGTAAGTAATATTTACTGCTGTTCTAGAATGATCTGGTTAAGTCAGACTTGAAATTTGATGGCCAAGCATTGATATGCAGTCTACTGTCTGTCTTACAGTGTTTTCGCCACATTTCGAAATACAAATCCGAGTGCTCGATTTCTTTTCCACAGATCAGTTGACTGCTTAAACAGTCACATCACTATGGTAAAATAATTTCCTGTATAAGCAGTGATTTCACTGCATGAAATCCTCCCTCAGGCTAGCAAATTATTTGGACCCGATAAAAGTATGTAACATACTTAAAATGTATCCTTTCATGTCTACAGAACGTAGTTTTTCATCCAGGAACGTTTATAGCTAACTGACGGATGTCAGCACGTGATTGAATTTTATAATTTTCTTTGTACTCTTTTACACTTCAGTTCAATGTGTGCTTCTGCGTCCAGGCTTGCAATAGCTCACATAAATTTTAGTAACCGTTGTTGATATAATTTTGTTTGTGTGTGTCAGTCTTTGTTTATTTTTTTCCTGTGCAAAATTAATTTTGACGGATCATAACGGAATGTTTAAATTATGAATAATAAATTTAGCAACGTGCATTTAGCATTAACTTTATATAATTTCTCCTTGAATCAGTCCAAAGTAAAGTATACAGAAATGTGGAAGAAAATTTTTAAAAAATGTATTGTTGAAGTGAGTATTTAGAGTAAAATACTTATATGTCGAAATTTAGAGTTAAATAATCCTTATTCAGTTTTATCTCTGTCTAGTAAAGATGTAAAAAATTTATTTTCTAAAATAAATTTTTCTTAAAGAAGTACAAACCCAATGACTGGAAATTACATCATCGCCGAGTTGTTGTGTCAGCCTAGATTTACACAAATCGAATACAGGCGTCATAAATACTTGAAGTGTGCTACTAATCAGTGGTTAAATAGACTTACAATATTATTTACGCATTTTAACGGTGAAGAAAGAGTTCAATTAATGTAACATGAAGACGAAATCACTTTCATTAAAAAATCGAATGTAAACGCATGACACTATCTCAACCACATCAATAAATTTGTCTTCTTCAGAAACAAGGAGCAAATGTTAAGTGCCATAAATAATATCACTGTCATTTAGATCCATTAGATTCTTTAACAGTGTAGGCGGATTGTGTTGTCACAGCTATAACCTACGCTAACGTCTATGATACCGTAAAGGTCTACTGAGTTACTGGTAATATTAGTTTCGCAAATATTTTCTTTATCTTCAAAATGGTTTCTATACATTAAAACGTTATTGTTATCCATAATTTTACACTGAATCGAAGAATTTGCTTAGAAAGCTATTAAAAACTTCTGATGGAGAGTTGTAAGTAAAGTAGTCTGAAATTTTATCTCTTTGTATAGCCCCTAAGCATTGATATGATCTTTGAAAGAACTGTGCAATGGGAGTGCATGACTGGATTTATTTGCTTGTACATACTCCATTGCGAAATAAATGACTGTCAAAAGAAAACTGAAAATAAAAATAAGACAAGAAAACATAAATAAGCAGAGTATGCTTTAGTCATCAGGATACATACACAACATGAAATTCCAAAACTGGAGTCTGGTCAGATAAAACAAGGAACTAAGCCTAAGAATTGCCTAATTTCTATCTGCAAATAAAATTTTTCGGTACGATGGTACTCGAGTTTTCGTCAGCGAATTATTGTACACTCTTCCATTTTGTTGAAATAGCCATCAAAGTACCGTAGTAGGTAAAATCCGAACTTTGCTTATGTAGTTCAGTAACATGGTGCATCGTTCCGCTGTTAATTTTTATTTATTCTCGAGAAAAACTTACAAATACTGCAAAAATCTTTTTTGGTTTTGTTGTGGGTTGGTCTCATTTTGCATAACTACATCTAATTTACTCCCAAACATGGTATATGATCTTAAATTGTTGCATTTCGTTTAGTAAAATTTAAATCGCTTATCACATAAAATATTATTATTTTTTACTTCTTCACCGTTACTAATAAAATGTCACAAAAATGTATTTTTATACTTTGCGTTGTTACGAAATAGATCAATAAAATCAACTAGTAACGCTGCGTAACGTAAGGTAAGCTTATTAAAACTACAACTACAGTTAATATTTTCTTGTTACACATTTTTTATCTCAGTATAACGGTGTTTAAAATATCCCGAAATGTTATTAAATAGAGAAGATATTATCAAAAATGCTTATCGTTTAAAAATAATGCCCATAAGTTATACGTAACACAAATATTCAGAAAAAATTACAAGAACAAGAATAGGTTTCAGTCACCAAAATAATTAAATATTAAACGGCATTACCATGTCCTGATATTTTGGTCAGTAATATCGTAGTGACGACCATATTACAGGTCTCAAATACCGTTATACTGTAAACATTACATAACATAATCCACTAATGTTTTTTACGCGATAAAATAATATTACATATCCACGTTTAATGTTGCATAAGCTAATAAAATACCTGACAATGTAGTTCATAGCTTTGTTACGGACGTGTAAGGTAGTATTCTTCGCATTGGTGCAAAAACTCAAAACTTTTTTAATGGAAACCTCAGAAAAATTTCAAGATTAAGAGCAGTCGTACGACGCACAAGTCTATGTAGGCTTTTTGAAATATATTGTACAGTTCGATCGTAAAAAAATTATTTTGCTTGATTTTGGTTTATTGTAATAAAATTTGTGATAATTCGGGTGTTAAGAATGAAAAGCTACGAGGATAACTGCTGCATAAAAATGGGTAAAAGTAATTATATATATTTGCCACAAAATAATGTAAGAATTCTGCATGAAAATATGTCAATTATTTAGCATAGAAAAACTTTCCAAATCATTTTAAACTACCCGGTGTGGCCTTAACTTATATCTACAGTCCTAAATCCGTGTTGAAATAATGACATATAGATTCACAATAGAATATTCGTCAAAGTTAATAACGAAATACATTGGTATAAATGATGTCAATACAAGTTTTTCAACGTATTCTGCTTACGTTTTGCTAAACAAAAAAAAATGTTTCGTCGGTTATCAGTAGAATTGCGCGCGTTGTATATATATACAACGCGCGCAAACACACATGGGTTATTGTTGGGTGTACCGAATACTTTAATAAATTATGCGTACGTTTCTTATGTACTCAACACTATGCTTTGTTTGCTTATCACGAAAATGATTACTTCTAAGATTTCAGGGGTTTTTCATAGGAATTTCAGTGGTATAATTTGAAACATTTATCATTATTATTTCATTTCTGTACTTTATACCTCGGTCCAAAGTATCACGCCATCGTCTTTGACTTAAGTAAATTCGTAGTATCTATTAACACAGATAACTGAAATTCACGTTGTTTCTTCAAAACTCATGCATTGATTGATTCACTCAATAGGATAGCGTGCACTCTAGAATTCCTAATGAGTAATTTTATTGATATATGAAAAAATTAATGTCATATTAAATTTTTAAAGACATTTCTAATTTATGTAAAATAATTCTAAATGATATTTATATTGATGTTAAAGTGAAAGTTTAACTGTATGTTCTCATCTACCGAATAAGGAAACGTCGCATTACATCAGTGCACTAACGCTACATTTAACTGTAATTTCGCATGTAATAATGTATGTCTAAGTGATTCATATCAACCACATTTAACAGTTTGGAAATATTTAAATGCTACGATAAACCTGAAAAAGTGACGTAACTTATTTTCAATTTTTTTGTTCCTTTTGTAGTTTTATATTAATTACAATTTCACATTTTAATTAGAAGTGAAACGTATTCTATAAATAATATAAGTAATCCGAATGTGTTGCCTTATATTTTTCAGACGACAAAGATGTACACTAGTAACTACATCCCAAATTTCCATGATATGATATTTTATATGACCCAACGTTTGCATATACGGGTACCAAATATTGCGTTTATATCGGTGCGAACTTTCTTACTGGTTTATTTCATTATTGTGTAAAAAAATAACACTTAGAAATTTTACGTGCTTTATTGTCAAAAAAATTTAAAGAATTTATTTGTCTATAGTTGCATCACATTCTAATAATCGCTGCATGCATTGGTAATGTTATAAACCATAAAAATACTATACACCTTAAACTATTACAAGTTATACCTGTTTCTACCCCACGGTAGCAAAGTGACCAGTAAATCACAAGAAAAATTAAAATTTGGAACACATCATGAAAGTTTCAATTTTTAAGTACACTTTAATGTTGCCCTAACCCCCCCCCCCCCTTTTCCAAAAAAAAACTTGTTTTAAACCCACTTGTTTTTTAGATAGTACATATACTACAGCAATTAAAATTCTGAGACACCTGTTGCAAAATACTTTCGTGGTTTGGTTAGAAGCTGTGACGTTGAATTATACACACACACACACACCTTGCGTTATAAAATCAAAAATGTATAAATTAAATTTTACAAGCGAATGTCTGCAGTATATGTTTATTTTAAATACATTGGTGATTTTATCTTACGTGGTTACAATACAAGTACATAGAGTACAAAAACATTAATAGCTTACTTTAAAAAAATTCTTTCCGGCTGCTAATTTTCTAAACAATTGTCATAAAGCGTTAGATTAAGTGTGCGCTGTTCGTTCAATGAACACAAGGCATAACAAGTCTTCGCAATATTTCTGCGATTGTGAATTGATTACAGTTGTAACCTGTCCATACGTTACATTTGTCAAGTCAACCCTTCATAGAATAAAACACGTGGCGTTATGGTGTTCACGACAAACGCACTGCATGAAACAAGTTTGTATTAAACGATTCACGGGCGAGTCTCTTTTGTTGCATTATAGAATTCCCTGCCCTACAATGTAATAGTTGGGTTCATTCACCAGGCTAGACTAAGTTTCAACACCTCGTCTAAAACCAGCTCACGAACCAGTTTTTTTCTATTCCTAGAATGACCGTCAATGTTACCCGGAGAAGTCAATAATGCTAACAGTTTCATACAGCATGAAAAGTAGCAGTTGCACGTTTTCCAACAATGCCATAATGTTTTAATTTTACATTAAAAAAATTTCCCGAAACGGTAATGTTTAAGAAGTTTAAAAATTTTATTTCTCGCTTCTGACAACATAAGAAACGTCGAACTGTTTGCAATTAAAAGGTTTTTGTGTCTAAAATAATTATTCCCTATTTGTGTTTCTTAGCATTTTTATCTATGACAGGAAATAATTTTCATTAGCTCTACAAAAGAATGGAAAACTAATTTTAAATTCATTATTTATGTGACAACATTGTATTTTATGTGCCACAACTGTGTTTAACATGTCATACGACGTGTATTTTAGTTCCGAATAAGAATGCAAAACGAAATAATAATAATATATCGTATTAGTAATATTATTATTATTATAAAATTAAATAAATTAAAATAACATTTTACAGATTTTCGATTATTTGCTCTTGAAGAATGTTACCATTTTCCACAATAATCAATACTATAAGATAACTCAAGAGTGTGTATCACCAACCATGCATTATATTTATTCGTTACTTTCCGATTCAAGATTTTAGTAGACAATGATTTAAAAAATTATATTTTAGAATATGAAAAAAGTAATGTAGGTAATTATTGTACCTTACGCAACGTACATTATATATCAACGCGTACCGCGTAATTGTTTGCCAATTTGAATTATAATCATTTTAGAATAGCCTAGTAGCTATACCGTACCATTTATAGACAACTAAACCAATACTTAGTACTAATTCAATTTTAAATATCACACATGATCTCATAGTGTAATTAATACTTCTGAACAACTTGGTCAGTAGTTTCTACGGATCTTCATTTATTATACGAAAGTGAATTTCTTCTTCAGAAGAGATAACAATCCTTCATGTTATTATCAATTGAATTTTTAATTCAATTTCAGTTAATTTCAGACGAATATTCATTAAAATTAAATGAGTATCATTTACGTTAACTTTAAAAAAATCGTATGCTTAAATATACATAAATTTAATAAGCAAAAAGTTAACAAATTTACAACGGTTTCATTTAGTTTTTAAGAAACTCTCATATAAACGTATTTCATTACCCAACCACATGTAAACTAATATAATTGTTTTTATTTCACTACCACGCAATTACTGTTTAATGGAAAGGAGAACAGAGAATATATTATTTTAATACTGGTACGATGGTAAATATTTTTGTACATACTAACATATAAAACGCACATCAAAAGTCAGAAACGAGCTTCGTGACCTCATTGGGCAAAAACTATGACATGCCATCGGTCATCTAAAATATTAAATGGCATTAGAACCTGCCATCTTGAACTAACAGTTAGTTCTGCGATATTCTGTGCTACGTACATTATATCATGTTTCGGGGCATCAACAAGGCAAAGTTCATTACTTCGTACATTTTCTGAAACTGGCATTTCTTAACTTCTATTTCCATATCCATTATTGTAGCCACCCTCTTAAAAAACACTTCCTTGCTAAGACTACTAGTTAAAAATTAACCAAAACACATGAGTTTTAAATATTGTGCAAAGATTTAGAAGAAAATATTTATGCCCCTCGGGCTAAAAAAAAAATTAACCTCTTTCAAGTTAACTAGTAACGACAAACAAATAAATAATGATAAGTACTTAAACGTCCTCAAATCACTTATCGTTGTAAAATATTTTTTTGTAAAAATTCCCAGATATTTTTGTAAATTTACAGAACATTTCCTTGTAAATTAATTTGTTTGAATAGTTACGTTACTAGGATTTTATTTGTAAATTTTTTGGATAAATTTGTAATGTACCAAAGTAATAAGTTTGTCGGAAATATGTGTAGTTACTCAAATCTCGTTCTCTGGAATATATTTTTCTGTAATAAATTGAAAATTCATATTAATTGTGTCTGTTAAATATAGGAAAGTCCTACCATTGAACTAAACATGCAATGTAGACAAATACAAATAGCGAAGTAGTCGAAGTAGTGTATGGGTAAGTAAAGCGGTATCTTAGTGCAAGGATGCAGATTATTTTCATGGGGCGTCAGCGAAGATTTTCCTTAAAATAATTTCAATTAATTTTATTGTAAGTTTTTATAAATATATTTATATAATTGATTAGAATAAAATAATATTTAAAATCTCAACTTGCCTTACTGCAAGGGTAAATACAAGTATATAACTTGTAATTTTACGAATATGTACCTTGAACTTTTACAAGAACAACCTCTGTAGTTGTGCACGGAAGGGTTTCAAGGATTTTCCTTGATAAAGTACAACAATTTTTAGAGTGAACCTTTCGTTCAGGAGTTCAAAAGGCCTTCTAGGTTTCGCTTTATAACTAGGGTGCGGTATTCCCTTTGTTGTTGCGTAGTACTATACCTGAATGCAACATGACCTGGGCCTTGCAGAAATGTAATGCGAACGTAACCAGACCGGTTATACTGGTATAAACTGCACTGCTGCGCTACCTTGATCTGTAGTGCAAAAAAGTTTTGTATTGCAGGCTTCATAGATTATAGTCAGCTCAGAACAAACCCCATCCCAAAAATGTGCTCACATTTATGGCCATGCTACATATCAAGCAACGGTGTCAAAATTTCAAAGGCACGCAACTCTGCTTATTGGCTGTCATGTAGTTAATTTGTTTTTAAATTTCATTATTTTTAATTCTACTTTTCGTCATTTAGTAAAACAGTTGTTGACATCATCACTTATTTTATTTGTGAATATGTAAGTAACATATTAGCAATTCATTTTACCATACCTATAAACGTCACATTAATTTTTATACCATGCAATTGTCAATGTTTATAAATTGTGAGCTCACAAATTGAATAACATTGCAACAATATAAAAATTTATCAGGCAATTAATAATTAAGTAGAAAATAAACGCAATGGACGTAACTTTTTGTAGGCGATAAACTTTGTAACCTATTATATATTTTATTATGGCCCAATTTTGTCCGCACATTGCACGTCCTCGTCGGCAGTGCGCCACAATTAGTTGTCACATTAAGACAGATGATAAGACTAGTTCAATGAAGGTCGACACCATATTGACCAGCACGTAGTTAGTAACTATCATCAACCGGCGTAGGGCGCGTCGTCTTTGAATTTTCTAAGCGTGATCACCTGGCAATAATACTCTCGCAACTTGTTAGTCTGAGACCGTGATTTGTAAACTAATACGTGGAATAAATGAAACTATAACTAAAGAGTTGGCTGGAATAAATGCGTCAGTGAGCTAAGGCCTTCCTTCCAGCAAAACGTTTTTCTTGTTTCATAATGTTCGTAGGCACACAACATTTTATACCGATATCTCAATGCTTCACCAACTTATGAATGTTTGTCTTGTCCTGGACTGGTATCACTATGCCATATATAAATAATTGCTGTTTTATCTTTGACTCTGTGTATAAAATTATTATAAACTCTTAAAATGTAAGTAGCTACTAATTATTGGTATTGACAGAAAAAAAAAATCATTTGAGTTAGACGTAAAATAAATAAAGAACGAATTTTCCCTAAACATATACCTGTCGTTATTATCACACGTCATTTTCTTATTAAGGCCTTTATTCCTGCCAACTTCACAGTTACGTAACTCCATGCCATATACAAATTCCCCTCCCAAAAAATCTGGGACCAGTGTAATACTGCATTACAAACGGCACCTTAGATGTAACCATCCTGCAGTATACATAGACAAAATTATTTTAGTTATGTAAAGGTGGAATTAAAACTACATCACTTAAACTGTTAGATATTCTACTTCTTTAATAAGACTTTTAATAATGCGGACAAATGTCATTCAAGCTACTTCAGATGTATTGTTTTCCGTTATATAAATCCACGCACAACGTGCTTACTGAAAAGCACACTTTTTAGTTTCATCTGCCCAGCTTAAATATTATGTAGACAATATCTAATGGCAATTAAGGGAATAATCTTAACAAGGAGTGTTGTTATTTGTCATATTAATTCATTCCGTACTATATCTAGAAACAACAATACTATTTTAGTTTATACAATACTCGAATTTTAGATCTCATGTATACATTTAATACGGTTTATAACTTTCTACGCTCCGAAGTCGTTAAATTCATTCACAACTTGAATATATTAAATAGAAATCATGCAATAAGCTAGTTTCCTGCTTAAGGGATTAATCATAAAAAATTATAAACGTAAAGCAAATCATGCTTCGCATAAAGACAAAAATTGATACAGTTTGTGCTAGCATCAATGACATTAGTTACTAAATGTTTGACTGCATGCTACAAAAATAACGGCTTCATCAATGAACGGCGGGCTTCCGGCGTGCGCCAGTTTTCTAACATTTAGATTACAGTATTTTTATATAAACGTAAATCAGACTGCACTACTTTTCATTTTAGCATAGTTTTGAAATAGTATCATTATAACTAGGATAAATTTTCTTTGTATATCTGGTTATGAGGGGTTTTAAAAATGGGTTTACTACACTTCTACAATTAATCCGTCCAAACTTACTAATTAAATAAATTTTAGTGTAATATTACTGGAGTCACATTGTTCAAATACTGAAAACAATGACACTATTGCTTTATGAAAAAAAATTAATTAATCAACACTGACCATTATGCAAGTCAGTTGGGGGGGGGGGAGTGTGTCTCTCAAGCACTGGTGCAGTAACTGACACATTAGTATAAAAAGAGGCATCGTGAACGAAACGCGAAGGTTCCTTATTGAATACTGCGATTTATGATAGTAGGGAACTAGTTTTACCTGCATAGGCTATAAGATTTTGATATGTTAAAGGGCATGGAAAATATTAACATCCGTAAACCTCTCACGCAGAGATTTTCGGATAGTAAATTTTTTTTCAAATAAAAAAGTGAGTATTTTTGAAATTCGGTTCTTATACAGGCCTAGATATTACCATGTTAAAAATTATAAAAATGAAGGTTCTTAATTTTTGTAGATTTTGTGGTGTCAAGCCCTTATTTTTGTAAACACAGGTTTTAATTTTTTACTCAAAAGTAAAGCATACTACCACATAGTATTATACAAATATATATCCGCAGATAAAATGTCTACTCGGCCAAACAATCTCATCGAATTGTGATGAGTAGTTCAGATTTTATTGACGATTGAGTATAACAGTCGTTCACTCGACATCGTATATTTCCATATCACTTAAGATAAGAGCTTTAAATTTTGAAAAGATTTGTAGCGTATTGAAGGTGTAATCTTGTAGAAAAATGTTGGCGTAGGTTATAATGCCAGTATTCCTCTTGTGAAATTGTTCTTTCTTATAATATTTAGCGGACCTTAGTAAATCTTGTAGCAGGAAGGTAAATGTTCGTGCCAGTCGGGTAGGTATATAAGATCAAAACTGCAACCCCTTATAAAATATGCTTATTCCAAAACCGAACATGGCAAATGATGAAGAAACTAAAAGAAAAATAAATAATAAAAAATACAAAAGAAAGATCAGCAATAAAACTAATGAAAAACACTTACTTTGTTACAAACCAAAATAACGAAAAATATGAACACCTGAGTTACCTACAGCCAAACGCTAAAATGCTAGACGTGTTTTAGCCATCTTATTGGCGAGACTACGTCTACGACGATGAGAACTGAGTGAATGATAGTGTAGTGAATGTTACTTGAAATTTTCTCATCGCATGAACTACAAAAAATTTGGAGTTAATATAACTGGTGTCAGAAATGACGTACAGCTACTAGGAAATGTGACTACACTTAAGCTTTACATAAAGTAAATGTCTGCAAGTGCGCACTTTTACATTAATGCTCGTGGAATATAGTTCTTGTACAATAATTTCGACTTTCTACATCATCCAATATCTTGTCTTTTGTCATGTATTTCGAATATTCTTCAAGTGAGTATTTGTAAATGTATAGGCCAAAATTTCCACTAAGCGTGCACATATACCTCCCACTACATTACATCTAAAATAATAAAAGCAAGAGTAGAATTTCCAAAATATATGCGACGGTAAGTGGCTAGATACGAATTAATGTTTTGTTTGGTAAAATTCGTAAAACACAATGTCAACGATTTGAAAATATAACAAGTTAAATGTTTTCATTCTAAAATCTTTGTAGGCATCTAATTTAGTAAAAATGTATCAGGAAAACAATTAGATTCGGTTCTAATAGTCATTTGAACTTCAACTTAAAAACAAGGACATAAATTATACTTCCACTTTTCTAACCGTCCGGTACATTTCAGCTAATTGCAGTCACGTTCATACTGCTGTCATTGTATGCTATATGCCTTGAGTCTAAAATACTTTAAGGAATTAACATGTTAATTTGTCTTGATAAGAATTCTGAAACAAACATTATAATCAAATAGGAACCGAATACTTAGTTTTAGGGGCACTGTAAAATGATTATTGTTTCGGTTATTTTGTTAATTTTTTTCACTGAAGCTAAATATTAGTTCTTAGAGCTTCACTGTATCAACATATGAATGGATTGTTTGTTATTACATACGCCGAATGAAAATCAAGGTTCCTATGTAAATATTCTGATCAAATCAAGTTTCACTTTTTACCATTCCTACAAAGTAAAATAAAATCTTCCTATTTTCATAAGTTTATAGACACACACATATTTAATTACATATTTTACGTGGATAGTAAACTCACAGAGCTTGACAAACGTAAATATGGGTTACCAAATTTTTTGTAGCCTTTCATTTTAATAGCCAATATTAGGATTAATTACGATTGTAGTTTCCTATAATTATAAGCTTCTATTTTTTAAAATCCTAACAGCCCACGCAAGGGTACAGCTCTTTTTTTTTTTTACAATAATAGGTGTTTTTCGGTACTTTTTTTTTGTTATGTGAGGAAATGTTTGCTTTAGATATGTTTTATTTGCACCGATATACTATTTGAAGCTGTGAACATAAAACAATAAAATGTAAAGTACGAAGAAATTTAACATTTTGCTTGAAATACCTTAGTATTATGTCAAAAAGACGTGAGTTGCTTGATACCAAATAAAGTCGTTTAAACATTTATTTTACCAGGAAAAATTAATTTTCATTTGAATATAATATTCATGTTAAGAAGAAACACTTGAGACTTACTTTTTTCAGAAAAGTACTACATCTCCTAAAACATACATATTTTCTTTGCTTTTCGTAGCAATTTATGAACTATAAACATCACCAATACTTAAAGCATTGCAACTTTATTTACGTAAACAGATTTCTACATGTTTCATTTCATTACACCATTCAAATAATGAATCATGTTTCAAAATATAATTATTGTATAAATTCAGTAATACTTGTAAAAATACGTTTTACGAGAATCATTCAGAATGAAAAAAATAATATCTAATAATCATAGTAAAGTTACATTGTAACAGCTACAATGCCAAAACAAATTGTCAGTATATTTTTAAGCCTGCTCTGTAATATGAGTTTCTGTACATACGCGATCATCTGATATAGGATATGTTCCAAGGAATCATCTGTACGCGTGTTCCTACTTGAGCCAACAGTTGTTAATCATGTTGAATTCTGTGTTTTCTCTCTTCACCTGATGAATTTTCTGTAAACTGCGGTCGCGATTATTAAGACTCTAAGAAATGGTTTTGAAAGACATGCGTACACATAGTCATTTGCAAAGAATACGCAGTCAGAGGGTAGGCGCAGGCAAAGTAAGATATATTGCACAGTTCAAATGCTTTACTAACGCCCGTAATAAATCTGAATAGTCCATCACTGTCTTTCATTTTAAGTATCTTCTGCCTTAACACGTTATCGTTTCAAACCGATTTAACAGTTTAGTTTTTACAATACGTGTAATGAAAACTATAGCGGTAGGCATACAGCAATAATAATGTTCAAGTGCAAGTAAGCTTATGGAATCATTCCACAACGAAACGTTAAGCCGGCCTCCGTGGTGAGTCAGTTTGGTGCTGGTCTGCGATGCGAGAGGTCCTCGGTTTGAATCCAGGCTTGGGCATTGGTGTTGTGTTGTCCAATCGCCCCAGTTCACCCTCATCGACTCTTAAGAACTCGATTATAAATGGCCGTACAACCCTCTCACCTCACCACAGCTAAATGTTTAACATTTCTAACAAAACATTTACTTAACACAACATTTCTATCGGTAAATTAAGGATAATATCCACGTACCCCCTTTTTTTCTCGCACTTAAGCGATAATCAATTTTAAACCTAAAGGAAGCCAGATACAGCAAAACTATCTCACATTTTTTGTTGAAAATAAATTTTTAAGAGCAGCATAATTTTTTAGACAATAAAATTGAATTATTTCTGCTTAGTATATTACTAAAGAATTTTTTTAAAAATATATATTCATAAGATAAAGCGTAGGCCTACTTTACCTTAAAAATAATTGGATAAGTGAAAACTACTGTCAATAAACTTGGAAATGGTTTACACGTACCAAATTTAACGTTCGAAATCACTGTTATCAAAGTAGTAGAAATAAAACTTCATGCCGTAAAGTATAGCATAAGCCATCGTAATTGACTGCAATAAATTTCGATACTGAAAATAACGAACGTCATATTTTGAAGGTATGAAACAATTTTAAATGTGATAGCTCCAGTTGAAATTGGAGAATACCACTAACATACGAAGAATTCAAAAGAAAAATTGTTATATACTGTAAAATGTAGTTGTTAGTTCTTACAGTACATGGTTTTAATATATGTCTCGTACTGTACTATATTGCAGCATTCAATGGTGTACTAATTATTACATATATTGCATTCATCAACATGAAAGTGCATGACCGAAAACATTTATTTATAGGAATGATATTAATTTCCGTTATGTGAATTGTTAGAATAATCGTTGAAAATATTACTAATAACATATATTTCTTGGATAAAAGATAAGGAAGTATTTAGTGTCATAAATACCACAAATATCAGAACACTTTATGATGATTTATTACATAATGATTATCTACATAATTTTTTTTTCCAAACGTTCCGACATCACAAATTTCAGAGTGCGATGTGTGAAATCTCTACAATATAACAAAATATCGTATAGTTTAAGGGCCGCTCTCAGAACATTATAAAATATACTAGGTACGTAATTAACATTAACAGTATACAATTTTAAACGGTTACTTCGTTTATATGCAAGGTCATAAAATAGTACATCAAACTAAATTATTTTTTAACCACTTACGCAGTTAAGGATTCACTCCTTAAATAATAACTTTACCCAAGAAGTGTATATTTTCCGACCTCTAACTACACTGTAAGTAACACATGAGTTACATACTATAAAAATGTAATTTTATTTATTTTAAGTTTTGAAAAATATTTTCCGACGACAGAAATTTTATAGCATCCATTTAAAAAATTTCGATTATAATATATGTTTGAATGTCGCTATGTGAAAACTTATCCTCTAATTCCGTCTAAAAATTTGCAACTAGTAACAAGTTAAGATCTAAAATAAGTTCCTTGTACCCATTTCTGAAAATCTTGTTATTTTTGCATTATTTTTTAAAAAGTTTTAACATTATAAACAATTCCTAAAAAAAATTATTTTCAAAAATCGGCAGGAAACTCACAAACAACACCAAAGGCGTTGCAAATAGAAAAACATTAGAAGAAAAGTATTTAATTTTGGTATCCTACATTAAAATGCTGAAGTTTAAAATGCATATTAAGTTATGAAGATACTATATTGACACTGCAAATACTGTGGAGGTTATTAGCTATAACACTGTTTGCAACGTGCATTTGAGAATGTGCTTAATTCTATTAAATTATGAAGGTAAATAATCAAGTATACGGAATAACACCATTAACATATCTGAGCAGGTGAGGCGAAATTACTTATGTGATACTATTAAGATGTGTTCTGTTCACCGTTTACACACATTAGCTTAGAAGTTATTATGATATCCTAGAAGTATGGAATAAACTTATTTTCTGGTTAACACACCAGGTTTCCATTGATGGTATAGGCTTTGAATGTTTCCTATATTAACTAGCTATTAACATATAATGTATGGTAGCCTTTGAAAGAATACATTTACAAAAAACACATTTACTAGAGCGTATCTATTTATAAAGAACGACTACTTACAAAGTTTAGTTAATTTATATTTAGTAATATTATATCAATCAGTAGTGCCAATATGTTTAACGCATGGTACGTTATTGACATGTTGACCTGCATCTCATAATGATGTATCAGTTTTCTTTCAAAATTCGTAACATGATTCATAATACAGACAGTTAAAAATATAAGACTTCCGACAGAAAACTAACGAAGTGTTACATTTTAAATACATTTCTTCATAGGCCTGCTATGATTACAAAAACAAAAAGCAATTGAGCTGAAGCTTAAAACTAACATTGTGTTTAAATGATATGTTTATAGTTAATGGAGGAGTATATAATGTTAAAATGTTTGTGTGTGGAAATAATAGGCGAAAAAAATTCTCTTAGTGACGTACTTTAATAATATTTACACTCGGGTCAACAAAACAGGGAAAAAAATAATCTGGAAAAAACAGTAAGCATTTAAACATCTCAGAGCAGTTCACGCATCTGTTCTGTTCGTTGTACCAAACATTTCCCTGTGTTCATTCACCTACCGCACACAGCTTCTCCTCGCCGGAAACCAGCTCTAAGAACCAGTCTCTCTCTTGCCCAAGAACGACTATCATTATCATATGTTATTCCAAGGAGCCACAGCTTTCAACAGTTGCATCGTCTATTGTATTCACATGTCGACACTTCCTTACACTGCACTATGCACCCCACAGATAAACTCAGCTACAACCTTGCGCTATTAATCGGCTGTTGGAATCTCAAGGCAACTGTATCTCAGGGTACTCCATGATCACACACAATGTGCAGACACTCAGCAGATAAAGTTATGACGTCGTGTTTTCAATGGGTTAAACTTGGGTACATTTCAACTTTAGAACATATTCTTTCAATATCCATTTCTCAACCTATTAATCGTTATATTTTTCAAAAGATACGTCCTTAAAAACTCGTCTTATACGAATCAGTTTTCTAACTTATGTCGTATTTAAGGCCTTGGGCATTTTTCTTACCGTTACACGTAAATGTTTTTAAAAGCGAGTATTTACCTCGAGACAAATGAGTAACTGTTATGTCGGCGTGAAAGTGTCATCAAAATAAGTCTGACGTGCTTGGACTCATTATATTTCAATGATGAATCAAATCAATGTATTGGTAACGGGGAATATTCCCTTTATGTAACAATTATACATATAGCAATTAAAGTAAAATATAATTATTTTTCTAAAAAATTTGTAAACACTAATATGAATTGGAAGTTACCTCTTCACTTCTGGAAATTTTATTTACAATAATTGTATACAGAAAATAATAAACTTCAGATAAAATATTTCACATTTTAAGCAGGTGCAATGCGGATGGATAAAGTGAATATGAAAACCACAAATTAACTTCATGTTAATCATGTAACTTACAACTAAATACATATAGTTTGTAGCGGGTACCCTACAGCAAAATAAGTTATAAATGAACAATCACAATAAATATTTAGCTCGTAAGCGTATTGTAACATCCCAGTGTCCATTAATTAGTTTCCAAAAATTTAATGAGAAAAAAAATATTATTTTCTAGCTCAATCCATTAAAAATATTTCTATTGTCGACAATTAACAAAATGCTTCAGAAAGCTTGTGTTTATTCTGCGAGTCTATAAAATAGTAGTATGTTACTAAAGCATGCCAAAAAAATGTATTTCCGCAGCACTGTAACAAGGTGATGAAGATGAAAACTTGAGTAAAATCTGTCTTATTTTTAACACACTTTTTTTCGATTGTTTCCAGATATATAATAATTTTTATGTGATCACTTCCAGTTCTATCTGCAGAAATTTTAATTACATGTTCTTTACTACACTGAGGGCCTTTCCACTCTATATTTTGCTGTGAATACGCATTATATGTTTGAATAATTGCTACATACATATACAAATGTATTATTAGTTTTTAATGGTTGTAAATTGTGCATGTATATTCTCTTGAAATGAACTTATGAATATATTATGCTTTATGACCTAAAATAAGTATGTCATTTGATTTTTCAACATTTTGGTTATGCAATAATTAGACAAATTAAATGAATTTCCTTCGGTTTGGGAATATGCTTTACTCTCCACTAAATAAGCCTAATTCAACGTTATATTTCCACAAGACATTATTTAGTAATTATGCTGTTTTATGCGAACGTGTACCATCATCCTAAGCAGATCTCGAATAATGTATTCAAACTTACATGCATATGACTGTAATGATCAATATTGCCTTCCTTGTGGTTGATGAAAACTGTCGTTATGCAACAGAAGCAGAAACATAGTAGACAATGCTGTTAACGCGGAATAGCGTGTTAGAATGGTTTACAGGTTAGCTAAACAATTTCAGTGCAAATAACAGTCGGAATAAATGACGATGGTTTATTACTGCGTTGATATTTTAATAGATGTATTTGACCATATCGCACCCCCAGTGCAATACCAACATACTGTAACTCAAAATATGTCATATTGAGATAAATGCAATTGTGCGTGCATACATACTTTCAGATAGTTGGATGCGTGCGAAATATAAACACAACGCAAAAGATTATGGTATTTCACTGAAACACAACTTCTGTTGTCCATCCCATGCAAAATAAATAGTTATTAAGTAGAAATGTTAGTCTTCCATAAATCATAACTGTTACTCGCAAAACTGATAAAATAAAACTTTTTTTATGTTTGGAATGCTTTTCTTGGATATTTTATTATTTCATTAGGTAGAGAATACTATCCTATAATTTATCAGATACGTATCTCAAAACTGTTGATTTTTTAGTTACGTTTGTATTGGACGTCCTCAATTCAAATTTCTGAAATCATTAAATGAATTAATTTTTTATCACACATTTGAAAATTAAGGATATTTAATAAATACTTCGAAAACACCGTCAGATTTCGGTTTATTTAAGCTTTGAAAGTTTGAACCATTACTCGGTGAACGTTAAATCATTTTTAGTCTTTTTTAAAATTTGCAATTCACAAAAAAAAAAGTAATATGTGTATATGCTTCGTAAAGTGCCACTAGCGTGATCTGAAAATAAATATCACTTTTAATGTATTGGTGTTAGTGTTCGAGATTTAAACTAGCATTACCCGTTGCGACACATTTGAATATAACTGTAAACACTAGTAAATAATTAACGGCAATATTACAAAACCCAGCATGTTCAAAACAGAAAATTAAAATTATTTTAGTATATTTTATATTTACAGTTTTGTACTGACTCCCTTTCGTAATAGCAAGTTATTTATTTACTTCGGTACTTCGGTTAAGTTTCTTATTTTATATGCGGCAATGTACATGTTCTCTCTCTCTGTCTGTCTCTCTCTCTGTATATATATATATATATATATATATATATATATATATATATATATATATATATATATATATATATAACGAGTAAGTACAGATAGCGTGTAAGTAACTTAACCCCCAAATTTGACGTTTTGGTTTAACTGTGAAACATCTTAAACAAATGCGTAAAAAGGTACAATTCATTTCTAAGTATTTTGGTTTATTCTCACTTTTTTTACCCACTGTTCTAGATATTAAGACAACAATTGAAAGAATAACAGTATTCTGTTGTATGTACTATGTAGGCTGAACGAATAAATTGTTATCTTTTCTATCAATCTAGAAAGTTTCTGAAATTTACAGTTACAGTAACGTTAAGAATTATTTAGATAATTCTAGAAAATTAGAACGTAATTTAATTTTGCTAGATAGTTCATTTTAAACACAAACTAGTGTAGGTGGATTACAGACTCATTTCAATATCTGTATGTACGTTATGTGTTTGTTTATAGCAGCTGACGCTGCCTTTTCATTTTGTATTATTGTGTAGTTTGTGCTACTCAGAGACGCAAAATGTATTTTCCTTTTCCTGTGTGCAAGTTTGCATTACACCATTAGCGTCAAAATTGTACATATTTTTCTGTAAATTACACATTTTTTCTTTGCGTCTTACATAAATGGGCTGAAGCAATTCAACTTTTTTTCCAATAACGAAGTTTTCTGGAATTATAAGTGAAGATATACAGTAAGAATAAGTTGTGAGAATTATCAATTCTAATATGCAATAATCCAAATAGCAAACATTGAAATAATTACCTAATTTTATATATATATATATATATATATATATTTTACGTGTTGATTAACATATATAAACATTTATTTTGAGTCAGTATTCTGTTACTAAGTAGGGGTATGCGTTGAAATGGAGGAAGTTATTAACGATTGACTGTTTAAACAGCGTGACACAATACACATATATTGTTGTACTACTGGCAAATAAGAAATGCCTCTTTTTAGCGTTTTATATGCTCGGTAGCGATGGCTATGCTCTAATGGTAGACAAATATGACGACCTATTTTAACCAAATTATTCACGTCTCATGTGTGGAGGATCCTTAGCTTCGTCGTCTTCAATTGTTACGCTCATTACTATTTATGCTCCTATAACTCTTGCTTAATTTTTCCAAGTGCTTCACGACGTATTTTGATGTTAATTGCTTGGTTGAGCACATAGTGGAACTTCACGGAGAAATGTCCGCAGTAGTACATTATTCTGTTGCAAGTTTTTGTTTCCTTGCCGTTTTAGTAAACTACTTTTCTCCTAGTCTGACATACGTATACTAGTCCCCAGGAAGAGTGTTCAGCAGATACTTGCACGTTTCCAACAGATGTTTTCATATTTGTTTGAAACAGACTCGCAACGGTGATGAATTTGTGAAATGTTTTGAAGAAACTCTTATCTCCGTTTCCAAAAATGCATGCACTAAAAAAAAGCGAAGCTAATACGTACTAAAATAACTACATTATAAAAATGTGTAACTTTACACATAAACTACGTGACAGCAGTGTTTTCACCAACATACATGAAATTTTGTAGTAACATTGTTTTTGTAGTTTTACAATGCGTCCCAATAAAATTTACATTCATATTTATAACATAACCAGGGAACTTAATCATTATCTGTAAATAGTGCGTGTACCAATTTACACTTGTCGTTAGTTGAAAATACATAGTCAATGTTGCCGTAAATTTTCACCGTTGGGCAAAACAATTAGGCGACACAAAAATTGTGTTTTTTTTTTTTTTTTTTTTTTCAGTCTTTCAATAAAAATTTTAAAAATAGTATTTCTTACAGTGTCTTCAGTATGGTTTTCGTTGTGCTCTTAGAAATCTTTAAATCAGCTGAAATTGTTTACAGAGTAAAGCGCACGCCCTTTGAGTTACCAATTCGGCATTCTAACTACAAGACCACAAAAGTAAGTTGAGATTAAAGCATTGCCTATGAAATTTATTGTATTAAGCTTTGTTGTTGACAAAGAGGAATGTTTCAGAATTTTGGCTATGGTTTTATAAATAAAATGGCAGTTCCCGACGGCTTTTCTCCCAAGTATTATTAATAACCACGGTCGTAGAAGTACAGGTCTGGACACTCGCCTATCTACTTATGTATTTTGCTTGACCCCCTTGTTGTTTGGCTGCAGTTCACCAAGTTACCGAGAATATTGTGCGTCTTTGGCGCTGCAGTCAGGGCGGTCGGGCTCAAACTCCGCCCACTTTTTCCCAGTTTTTATATTATAAAGTAAATTAATATTGCTGGAGCCATGCTTAGGATTGTGAGCTAAGAAAGTGTTTCATAAATAGATAAAATAAGTACGTTTTGAAAAAAGAGGGAGGGAAGTGGGCGGAGTTTGAGCTAAGAAAGTGTTTCATAAATTGATAAAAAAAGTAAGTTTTGAAAAAAGTGGGAGGGAAGTGGGCGGAGTTTGAGCCCGACCGCACTGACTGCAGTACCAATAAAGCACAATATTCTCGGTAACTTGGTGAAGTGCAAGGGGGTAGAGTTTCCAGACGAGTGTCCAGACCTCTTCTTCTACGGCCGTGTTCATAACTGATAATATTTACTTTAATTGAAAAAACTCTTTGTACACCACATTGGTACATCAGTCATCAAGTGTTAGAATGTCCAAGTTACTAGTTGAACTAATTCTGCAGCAGGATAAGTAGCTATATCAGTTCACGTGAAAAGCAGTCTTAAATTTGTTCTTGCCACTAACAGCGACTTCACCTGGCACTCCAAAGTTGACGTTGTGGGGTAGTCATAGACTCTTAAATGTAAGAGGTTAATCTAATGAAAAAGTTTGATTTACCCTGTGCACAACCATTGAAGACGGTGCCCTCAATTACAAATTTTCAAAATATTCCTAGAAATTTAATGCCAGTAGAAAGTTTTGGTGAGAAAAGTTTGCGCGGAAACGTATTTTGTGCCTCAACCTTGAGATTAGTGAGATGACATATGTGAGCTGATGTGTGCATAATACATTTTACACTTTTCAAACGAATACATGCAAAATTCACTAATTCAATCTGCCTTGCAGTTTTGTGTGTCAGAACTGAACGTTTGCACGCAGCTTTTTACATAATTCGAGCCCAGAACCTCCCGTAATGTAGACAGGCGCCACAAACAACTGCGTCACGTAGCGTCGAAATGATTAATGAAAACAAATTTAATTACAAAAATTAAATAGTCATGTTCTGGGCTTATATATGTTGTACAACACCGAGTATTGATATGTTACTGTAGAGTGAGACTATATAATTTATTTCTCGCAGGTCGTACGTGCCATTCGGATCGTCTGCCTTGAAAGTTTACGAACGTAGTTTTATTCTTAATAATCAAGTTATCTTAACAATTAAAAAACTTACATATAATTTTTAAATACTTACGTAAGCATCACACTGACGATACCAACACCTTAATTTATGTACTGGTTAGATATATATGATAGGCTGATAGAAAACATGTTGCGCATTTTCACCCTGATGGGTGTAGAATTTCAAAATAATTTAATTTTACATCTTAGACATTTGTATGAGTATCCAATTGAAGTTCAAATCACGACGGTAGCCCGTTCAATCGACTCAAAAACGATCATTTATTAAACACGCATATGACACCTGCACAGCACTAAGTGTTCGACTTTTGAAAAATTTTAAAACAATTTTGCGATCATTTCTGTAATCATTATAAAACCAAAATAAACTGAATATCTCGATGGGTTCGATACATATCGAAGATTTATCTAAAAAACAATCTAGGTCTTTTCACTTTCTAAGAGACTGAATTTCGAAAAACCCTCGAATCACAATCCAGACTACCTCAGTGGTGTCTCTTGGAGGTGAAATACACGACAATAGCCCTCTGGGTTCAAGATTTATTGACGATTAATTGAAAACACATTTCATCACTTTCACCCCTTTTCACCTCCTTAGGAGGCGAATTTCGAAAATTCGTGAAATTACTTTTCAGGTATTTGAGTAAGCATCAATCATTAACAAAAATCGCGTCGATATATAAATATAAATGTGGTCGATATATGTGGATTGTGAACCGAAATCATTATTTTACGTCCTTTTTTTACCTCTTTAGGGCCGATTTTGGAAAATATATTTAAGTGGTATTTTGGATATTTACATAATCACCAATCCAAAGTAAAGAGCACTTCGATTTGTCGATATGGTGGGATAATCTAAAACACATTTCACGTATTTTCACCCCCATAATTAAAAAATTTCGAAACGTCTTGGAGTCCTGACATAGTAATTTGTACACGTAACCGAATGAAGTAAAAATCACGATGATAGCCAATTGTATTCCACTGAAATAGGCGATTCATAAAAAACACATTTTCTCTCATTTTACTGCTTGTGGGTCGAATTTAAAATAAAATCCCAAAACTACCTATTTTCATATTTACGTGAGAAAAATTTTGAAGTAAGAAGCAACTCTGTACTCCGAAGGGTTTGATAGATATCGATTGCTAATCGAAAACATATTTAAGGTATTTTCACTCCCTTAGCGGTTGAATTAAAAAAAAATTAAACTTGCTAATATGCTTTTTCATGATTCACCTATTGAAGCTAAAGTCACGATGATAGGCCGTCGGGTTCGAGCTATGTAGACGAATCTTGTGAAAAACCCATTTCACCCCTTTTCACTCCCTTACGGGATGAATTTCCGAAATTCCCTTCTTAGTGCTCGCCTACGACCTAAAGGATACCCCAAAAAAACATTTATAGGTCCAGCAGTTTGAACTGCAGTTTGATTTGTCAGTCAGTCAGGTTTCTCTTTTATACATAGAGATTAGTATTGTTCAATTTGTTTTCGTTTAGTGTCTTAATGAACCTACTTTGTCGTCTCTAGTTTAATTTATTAATGCATTTTGCACAGCTAACTCTAGTAATTATGCTGAGTGCACAATCTGCACCATCGTTCACTCGCCTCTGAAATCTAACCTGAACATTAACATTTATTTGTTTTACATTCCTATTTTGATTTTTAACTATCGTAATGCTGATGTATGATTCTGGTTCTTGTATTTTACCAACTGCAAAAAAATGTTACAATTCAGCAATTTTAAACAAACATAACGATGTGCATGGTACCTGAAACTATTGACACAATGAAAATATTTTTAACGTACATAAAAATTCTCGGCAACTTCTGACCCCACAATTCCAATAGTTGTCAACCTTTAGCTTACTTGAGTATAATCTTGGAACAGAAACATATTCACAGATATGTACCGGCACAAATATTACCTACCCCTAAAATCAATGTACGTTATAACCAGAATTTTAATATCCACCCCATTTTCAATGAAGAAATATATTTCTTTCCAACACATGAGTGAATATTAAGTGCCAAGATTAGGGCGTTTGTAATGTAATTAATGGTGATGAAAATTGCAGTATATCGCGCCCTTAACAATTGTTTTCCTCCTAAAGTTGTAAATGTAAATTTATTATTATAACTGCGATATCACTCTGCATAAAAAATGAGATCTAAAAATGTGATTGAGTTTTAACTATTACAGTGACGTATGATAACATACGAATTCGCATAATTACTGTAGCTGTAAAATTACTCTGCAAAATAACTAAACGACTAAGATTTAACAGACATGATTGCATTCTAACAACGACAGTAACGTAAAAAACTAGGCCAACTGTATGAATGCCAGTACATTAACGTGTTTACACATACTAAAAAATTTGAAATTTAACATGTACAATGTGTTTATTAAGCTACAAATTTTAGATTGATCAGTAAGAACGTGTAGTTCTGGTTAAATTTCGGGAAATACTTGTGTACAATTTCATAAAATGTTAATTGTTTTGAAAATTAACCGTACGAAAATGAAAAATTACCCAATGAATGTATGTGTAATTTCACACCTTTTTACGGTGTAGGAATTTATTTTAAAACAAGAAAAAAATGTAATTGCAGCTGATACACCAAGCGGTACGAACAGTCAATACTTATCGCCACACGAAGATCTGAATTTTATACATATTTATATAGAAATATTTAGTTTCTGAGAGAAATAAATTAATTTCTTAGCCATGAATATTTCTGTTACTATTTGATATAGCAATTGCTAATGACCCGTCTCATTCAGGCACTAACAATGGCGAACAATGAAGAATGTCCTCTTTGAGCACTATTTATAGACAATAATTTCTGTAATGTCTGGCTACGGATGGCATGTAAGAAACGTTTTAAAGTACCATAGACGGGGACAGCATGTATTACTTAATGGACCTATATTCATAGACACATTAGACCATACAACATATTTGTCTTGTGGCAGTTAAGGAAATAATAGCAACAATTATCAAAGCATAAGTTATTTGAGAGTTGGCAGTTTGTATCTAGCTGTAAGTGGCAAAGTAAGTCACAAATCTAGAGAAGTGAAAATTTACAACTGCAAATGATGTATTTTCCTGGATATTTCTCAATAATGTCTTAGCTACTACAGGGGGGAAAATTTTCATTTAGTTCGGATACGAAGAACGTAGTTCAGTATATATAATTACTCCATAAGATAACAGAAACATGACGTTAACACAGCTGATAGATGCCTCGTCTTATTCGCACTGTTTTTGAATAGAATCAAAGATGTAGCCCAACAAGTATCCTCATACCGCAACTTTTTCATGGCACAGAATTGATTAAGTGTACATTAAAGCAGGTGCAAATAACACCTTCAACGTTCCGTTATTCGAAAATTCTAACGAGCGAAACAGCTCAGCAAAGGTAGGCCCTCTAAAAAAATGTTTAAATAAAAATTCTTTGGCAAGCAATCTTATTATGCACCGCGTCGCCTAGGGGGCACTTCGGATACACGAGCCAGAATATTCAACATGGCAGTTGTCAAACTCCAAGTCCAAAATTTTTCAGTTTTGGGGCGCACTGGACGGGGGAATTACATACATGCTCGCGTGCGTTGTTTCCATTACATTTTTCATTTTTTTTTTTTTTTTTTTTTAGTTGGGGATTGTGTTTGACTTTACACAAAATGCGTGCGTCTAGCGTTTCTCCCTCCCTTCCACTCCCTCTCACATCCTGTGCGCGCCGGTAGCCATCCCTCTCACAGGTATTCCTGCATCACCCCCTCCTATACCCCCTACTTCTCCCTACTTCTACATACTAGCCATCATTACCAGGCAGAGGTGGGATTTTTCAACATTTCATCTGAGGGCCGTACTGGAGTTATACTTCCCCAATGGCGGAATACACAGTTGCATGGTATACAAATTTACCGGCGCGAGGGGGAGTGGTTCAGCTTTTTCTGCATCCAGTTGCAGTCCGCGAGCTCTCCGTTAATAAATTAAATTAAAGAAAAATACGCCCCTTCCAATCACCCCCTTCACCACTCTACCACCCCTCAAACTGTTCTCACTCTCACCGAGTATTTTTAAACTCCAATGTCAATATATTGCACTTAAAAAAAGGCTTTAATTAGATCGACATTATTCTTCTCACCCTTCCGTCTCTGGCTGGTCTTCTGACTCACGGATCTACTATACACCATCACGTAATCAATAAATATTGAAATTTACTGTGCATTTACTGATGGCCAAAATATATGCTTGCTGATGTCGAATACTGTTTATTGTAAAATACGTGTTCCTTACGACTGCAAGGTCACTGAAATACCAAGACCCTTTCTTTCAATTATTATTTCTGTACTTTACCAGCGGGAAATATATCGCTGACAGCTAGTTAGATAGTTGACAAAGTCGTCGCAGACGTTATTAATACGTGACCAGAAAGTGATTTATGTATCGGAGATCGATCGAAGTAATTAATTTAGTACAATAACGATGCTCGCTGTGGTTTCAATTTCGCACAGCGAAAATATGTTTGCTGTCAGTCGTAAACCGAACTACTTATTATGGTTAGGCCTATTATTTTTTTTGTGCTTTGCCAAATACTTTCTGTTTGAGCAAACGTTGAAGCGTTTGTGAAGTTTCAGAAGACGTTGAAAGACTACATGTAAAGTATTTGTACTGATACGAGGTCTAGTTTTCCTTATACTTCTTACTGCCGTTTATGCCACATACAAATAATTCTTACTCTTAACAGTTTCCAGAAGTTTAATTCATGCTATTTTCCATTATGAGAACAGTACCTCCTTCTTTGCAATTGCTTATTTAGTTTAAAATCAAGGGTCACAATCATGAATTAGTATAATTATAGGAGTGCTCAAATTTTGTATTGTAAACGGCAGCTGGAATATCTTTAACATCAGCATTCTTTGAACGGCGGTAAGAGATAGAGAGAGAAAGAGAGAGATGGTATTATATAAATAAATTAATAAATGCACACAGCGAGGTTTACTTTATTATAAGTGGTTCAAATTAATATGAATAGCATATTTGGTAAAATGGAACGTATTTTATCAAGGTATACTCAAATGTGAATACAGTGACTGACTCAAAAATATTTACTTGGTGCTATTTGATGGATAATTGCCAAAATAACTGAATTGATCAAACTTAAGAGTTTAAATACTTAACTATAGAGTTTAAATACTTAACTATATGTGTTTATTTTTCACGAAATTATCCAAAACACATGTTTTTAGTCGGTTCATCCCTGCAGTCAAAGTATCCACATTTGACGGTAACAATGTCCGGTAATGACTCATGCCCGTAACCTGCGTGTAGGGGTAGTAGGCAACCTGGCAACAACCACTCGTTTGACGCTCAGTTTCTGCACGTGTCCACTGCATGCTGTTAACTTGCGATGTTGACAGTTACAATACAACAGGTACTATAGAAGTTTACACATTCACAGAGCTCACAAGCATGCATATAGTGTACGGTGAAGTTGGCGGCAATGGCAGAGAAGCGAAGGCACAGTACCACCATAAAAGACGACACACTTCACACACAATGTTGGTACGCGTTGACCTCCGCTTTCCTAAAACCGGTTCACTGTGGGTCAGGAAGCTAGCAAGCGGAGCGAAAAGGACAGTACGGACACTAACCTTCGAGAAAGGGGTGATAGAACGAGTTCAGGGAACACGGACGATAGCGCATGCCATGCACACCAATCATCATTGTGTTAGCCAATGTTAAAGGAATAACTGCTCCTCCATGCCGTATACAAGCCTTACAGGAAGCTGTGAGCAGTTGAGGAGTTCTGCAGATAGTTGTAGCGGCAGTGTGAACAAGATCCATACTTCCTGCAGCAGGTACTATTTACAATTGAGAGGTGTTCAATACACATAACACCTGTTGTATGAGTAGAAACATGAAAAATTCCCGTTATTTTCTGACAGCTGACTAGACTCCAAGTGACTATAGGCTCGTTCGACGTCTTCCGCTGGCCGATATTGTCGTGACTTGCCACGGAGAATAATTACACGGTAGAGAGGCCAATCTCTGTAAATAACGTAATTGGCAACACATAACAGTTCGTGGTCAACTGAATCGCATATTATGCTCTGTTATGTATAGGAAAGTGAAGTTCAGTCTGCTATCAAATGATAACGCGAATTTTGCATGTCTCTATCAATCAGTCGTCAGCAGAGATTTCCAGTAAACGTATTTGGATGGGATAATAAGTAACTCATACATTTAGCCAGCCCGCCTCAAGGCTGCAATGTGTCTGCAGTTTCTTAACGAAGTTTTACAAGGCCTGTTGGAGGACATCAGTCTGGATATTCGAACGACTACGTGGTTGCAGTGTGAGGAAGCACCAGCTCACTGCGGCCTCTATGTACGCGTCTTCCTGAACACTGCTTTTGGACAGCACTGGATTCGACACCACGTTCCCTCGACTTAACGCATTTTAAGATTTCTTCCTTTGCGGCCATGTGAAAATCTTGTGTATGTATCTCCTTTACTTACAAAGGACAAACTGGTGGGCAGGATACATGCTGCATTTCAAACCATCAGGAACACGCCTGCTATCTTTGACGATGTATGGAACAACGTGTTGCAATGCTGCACTGCATGTATCGAATGCAATGGTGGACATTTTGATCAGCATATACCCTTTCCAGAATAAATCTGATTACAAGCACTGATATTTTGTAACCTGAAGTTACGTTTCCTTCCAGATTGCCTACTACCCTTTCATTGAACCGCCATTTTCGAGTTCCATATAGGTACCTCAATAAAATATGTTCTATCCTACACCTCGTCTACCATCCTTATCAATTTATATTACTTATTCAATATCCCACTATATATATACATTATGTGATATTGAATGTGTATATAATTATATATATATATATATTAATATATAACATAGTGTGACATTTAATATGCATATAATTATATATGTAGGCCCAATACACATAGTGTGACGTTGAAAAATGTATATGTGACTAACTATATATATATACATAATGTGACATTGAATATATACGTACATATGTACATAATTTCATTATTTGATATATATATATATATATATATATATATATATATATATATCTGTGTGTGTACGAATGTATAAGCGTGTGTGTTATTGCGTGTTAGAGAGAATGATTCTCTGTGTTATGTGCCATTCGTGTATAAGTTTTTAGACGTGATAAATTACATTGCTACCGGTGCAAGATTATGTGTCCGTGATGAAATTATGTTGATTTTTAGGGAAATATTACACCTGGAAATGGTGTACAAAAATAGTGTTGATATTTGTAATAACTGCAAAAGAAATTCAATGTGGTTGTTAATCACTTTCTAATCTTCAATTTATAACAGAAATTTCGAAAATTGAATACATTATATGATTGACAATGAATGAAAAATTCCGTTTTGAACTTTTGTAACACTAACAAATCGTTCCCTTTACTAACATCAGATAAGTATCCTATAGAATGAATTCTTTGTCAGAAGATAATTTCGTCAAATAGTTTCTCACTACACACTTTTAATTTCATGCGTCGCCAGAATGTATAAACAGACATTAGTGGTTAACGATGTTGTGAACATAGACAATCTATACTTGGTACAGAAAGCCGTACATCGAGGCAGTTCTTTCGTAACTTTGAACAGTTTTAATACAACAGTTTGACAGAGTTTGTGTACAAAGAAATTATACTGTCGCTAAATTTAATTATTTTCGAGGTATCAGTACGAAACATTGATGTTGGTGATTATATCATCAACGTGTTTCCAGGAATGTAATTTTATGTTAAGCTTGGTTTTACCACCACACAGTACAAATTTTATTATACTATAAACGGGGATTTCTCCATATCGAAGTTAATCCCTTTAGTTCTCAAAGACAGCACTGGTTCTTTACTAGTAGTTAGGCTAATTTATATTGGTAGTGGCTGTTTGTATGTCAAGTATATTATGTTTTAGTTGAATATAATGTTTCATATTGTGATTAATTTTTCTTGTTATATAGAAATTTTTTGGTTTCCATTTCGAAATACTTCACAAATTTCAGCAACACGTCTCTTAATCTACATTTTATCAACGTCGACAAGCGTTTTATTTAAATTAGGCAATCACATGAAAGCACGTTTAAAGTGGCCAAAATTATGTGTGATTAAATTTTTGTCAGGATATTTTCTTTAATTTAGAGTATTTAAATGTAAATTAAGAAAATTTTTAACTAAAAATAATTTTTTCTACATTTCGGTTTGCACAGATTCAAACTGAAGGATTTTAAGGTAATAATAACGTTTCAATTAATATTTGCCTATAAATACAAAACCTTTATGTAACGCCATAGTTTATTTACCATACTAGATCATAGCGATTGTGCACATTCAGAGTTTTAAATATCACTGCACACAATTACACGATGTAGTACAACGAACTCTTCAATTTATTGTTTAGCAAAATTATTTTGGCTTCGCAAGCTCTCCAACTAGGAAAATCTAACATTTCCGTTATTTGCTATGTCACTGAAGGTGACGTAAGTAAAACTAAAATGATTTGCAGTTATTGAACAATTTTTGTTTTCTTAAAACACGATGCATAACTAAAACGACTAGAGGCATGATGAAAAACCACAGGTGTTCTGTACCGCCAGAAGCGGAATCAACATAAATAGAAAAGAGTTGAAAGTAACGAAGCCAGCTATCTTACCCAAGGCAGAACGGAAAGAGAAGATTTGTGAATTCATAATTTCCTTTATGAAAGACAAAGTATTTAAAAACACTGAATGGGTCTATTTTGTGTGGTTTTTTCTTATGATGAAGTAAGACGAAAATTTCGAATATTGACTTCAAAATTTAATTTCTTTAACTAATTTAAAAAACTACTTGGTCTTCCATTGTTTGATACCGTTCAGAGTGTTGTGTTTGATAAGAAGTAGTATTTTATTTTATACTTAAAGAAATTATGTATAACTGCCAATATTCAGGGTAGCATTACACCCACTATAATTCACTTTACGGAAATTAATTTATGAACACATTTTAGAATTCTTTTTCAAAAAGCTATCAATGTACAAAACTTTCATATTCTGTCCTGACTCACCCTGCGTGAGGTTTACCACCAATACACACTACATATTTTCTATAACCGGTGATTTGACATGGCATAACGTATAGTCCCGTGCACATTTTTAATTGGATGTTGTAATGACCTAGTTACGCATAATCAGTACTTTTGAAGGCCTTAATATATAGTGCTTTTTCTTTCTATTACAAATTTATATCGTCCTTCATTATTTAATATGAACGTATCAGTGAACAGTTAACATAACCCCATACATTTTTCAGCAATAAAAAGTAAACAACTGACGATATCTTTAAAAATATTTTTAGATTACTGGCTTAAAAAGGGTAACCTTATACACTGAATAGACTTTACACGTCTACTACTAGTTAAATTTTTGTAATAAACCTGTAACAATAAAATATTATAATTTTGTCTAGACAGCAAATAAATAAAAAAACATGTATGCAACTATATATTAGAATTTAAAAATTAAAACTTATCTTTCGAAACTAAAGTTAAAAAGTGATTTTGAATTCAAAATTGAAGTGACTGATCATTCTTAACTATAAGAAACCTCTATATGAAGTCGTATACAATTTTCAAGAAAGATAGTTATCAAAAAATAAGAAATAATTTTACTTGAACAAAAAGTGCCTACGTAATGTTTTAATATTTGCACTGCTTAAGGAGGAAAATACGGGTTGAACTCAAACGACTTTCACAGCAATTCTTTAGAGTTCTTCACGAAAACGCAACATTCAGACTTGACATACGACATAAAAATTTTAGTCAATTATTTAACAGTTTTCTGAATATAGGCTAAATCAATTTAAGTGGTCATGTATAAAGTCAGATTGACCAATTAGTGAAAAATAAAATATAAATAACGAACCTAAGCGCAGCAATAATGTTGATACGAAATCTTTGGAATTTCAGTTATTATTTATTGATTGATATATGTATAATTAAAATAATATATTCCAAAAAACTTAGGTGACCTTATCAGTAGATTAGAATACCGAAAAAAATGAAAGAGCATCGGGCACTGCCTCATTACAATACAACCAGCCAGCAAATTTAGTGTTTTAACAGTATCTATAGAAGCTTATCTAATAGCCTATACATTAAATTTATACGAGCATACAGGGCGGTGTTTTTACTTTTGTATTGAATTAGCAATTTTGTCTCTGTACTTTTGCGATTTTTTTAAATTCAAAATATTGCGTTGTGGGGTTTTTCTTGTTTTATTGCATAGCTCATATGATGTAATTTCACACTGAATTATTTTTTTAAGTAGGTCAGTTGGTTTTCACTATTTGCGTGGCAGCGTAACAAGCAAATTTTGACTCTGACGCATCGTTATGAAGAAACTACGCGAGCTGAAATTGTTTCGTAAGAGTAAAATGTACTTACAAGTATCGTCTACAAAACTAAGAATATTTCATGAAAGTATAAATTTATGACTTTATCGCATTTGAACACCCTTAAAGAAAATGCGAGTGCCTAGTAATTATGTGTTTGAGGTTATTGTGTGCATTGTGTTAATTATGATCGCTTGCTCTGTGAAAAAAAAAAACTTATAAGTAGAGATGGTGAAATTTCGCGAATTCAATGACCTGCATGTTAGAATCAAATATTATATGCATACTCCATTTGTCCACTAGCTGCTACTCAGTGTAACAGCAGAGGATGAACAATAAACATGGCTTGAGTATGCATATCGCTCGTTACAAGGCACAATTATTAATTTGGGTGAAGTAAAGCCACCATTTCTCCATCGATGTTTAGAGATCACCTTGAGAGATGAGTAGGAGATCTGATTTTTACAAGAATTTTGCACCAGCTTGTTTAAATACAGTATGCGTACATCTGCAGGTCTGCTCCTCACGTCATTAACTCTCACACATCTTGGGTTCTACCCGCAATTAACAAGAGTGTGGTTTCACAGTTGCCTTTATCCTGATTGGCTCAGTCAAATGTAGAACGTCTGTGTACAAAGACATGCTACCGGTGAAAATTAATTAGATCTGCAGGTGTGCACACAAAGGCAATGAACAAGTTGGTGCTAAAAAATTCGGTGGTCCTACAAATGAGCCTCGGTGCACTTTCGTATAAGCAGATGGAAGGTCACGTGTTCGTTGCCAAGCATGCAAACAATAGATCCTTCATATCAGCTGAGCACAATTCAGTTAGTAGTAATGGTAATAATAAAGTTTCATGTGGCGGAGTCTACAACGTATGTGAATACTCCTTCCTGCATTGTATTTCATGATCACAAACTGTGGTATTCGATGCCGACTTTGTGAGGCAGCTGAGCTCAAAATGAACCATTCCAAATAAAACTTAATTTTAGGAAGATACTAATTTTTTACATAGCAAGCACCGGTATGAACTTTGAACAAATAAAGGTGATGTATGTGACATTATTAAACAAATTAAAACCTTAAGTGTTTTAGAGCTGCGGTAAGACAATCATGTCTTCGGGCTCACCTAAATGTTCTCCGATGGAGTGATTTGTTTTGTTTCCGGTCTGAAGTACTGGCATCTTGTTGGTAGAAGTTGCTGAACATCCTCGTACTGAAGAGTGACTGCAAGGAAATTGCCTTCCTGTTGACAGGCAGATACACTGAGTGGCTGCTGTTCTTCGTTATTGACCTGGACAAACCGAAGCCAAAGAATATTTTCTTGGATTGTATGTCAAGTTACCAGACACAGTTAGTGGTGTCAGAATGTAGAGAGAGATGCTGTAATCACACCAAACACAAACAGTGTTTATCACCTAATAATAAACCGGTGAAGCGCTTTTACGCGCGTTTTCCATAACTTAAATTAAATATCTGCTGTTGGGAACTAGCTATTGTTACTTCGCTTACTAACTGAAATTTAAACTAATTATCCTTGTTGTCTGAATTAAGGATGACTTAAATGAACACCTGTAAGAGTTAGTCTTTAACAATTAAAGTGGAATTTAAAATATTAATTTTATCATCCCTTTTAAAAGGAATTTACTTATACAATAACAATTCAATAGAGATTTCGTACTTGTAACTTAAAAAAAAAAAAAAAAAATAATTTGATACACTGAGTTATGAACATCCCTTTTGAGTCATTTAACATTCAATCAACATGCTTTTATGTTATAACTTTCATTCGAATGTTATCGCTATACAATTAATTTCTTCAGTTGTTATTAATATAAAGTAGGTCTTTGTTTACACATCTACGGGAATACAGATGAATGCATATATATTTTCTGTGATTGCGTATAAATATTTCTTCACGAATTAACCTGCAATAATAACTAAAGAGGACATTTTAATAACGTGTTCAATGAACACTAGTCAGTTAACTTAACACGCAAATGTTTTTGAAAGGGAAAATTAAGTACTTTGGTAAGGCTTTGTTAAAGTACTTACAAATTATGTTCAACTTGTACAATATTTTAATACTTTTCAGTTTATGATGTATTTAAAACTTTAGAAATACTACTCAATATAATTTTGATTTATTATTTCAACTTGCAATACGGCAAATGTTATTTTATTAATCAAAATTATTTTATTTTATTTAGAGAGAAAATTATTCAAGTCTTTTATAGAGATATTTTATAGCGTTTGACTCACAAATATCAGCTGAATTTTCAAATAATTTTTAGGTTTAGTATTGGCCGAAAAAACACATTGAAAGCTATCTTTATTTCAAAAGTGGAAATTTAGTATTTCAATTATATTTTATATGTGTAAAGTTTTGAAAGGAATAAAGCGCGTACTTCTATACGCGATTTTATAATAACGTTATCCATCCATTTAGTTTATGGCGTGTGAGTATTAATAGTTTCTATAGTTTAGCTATCATATTATCACGAACTTGTAATTTAATGTTTTTTTTTTTTTTTTTTTTTTTTTTTTTTTTTTTTTTTTTTTTTTTTTTTTTTTTTTTTTTTTTTTTTTTTTTTTTTTTTTTTTTTTTTTTTTTTTTTTTTTTTTTTTTTTTTTTTTTTTTTCTTTTAAGATTTGTTAACACATTCATTTTTTGACGATTGCGAAATCAGGGTCAATTTAGGAGATTGGAAATGAGACTGTTAACAGTCTCAATTCTAATCTCCTAAGTTGACCCTGCAAAACCGGCCACCTACCCTCTGAAAATAACTTTTTTGTTAACTACGGGTTTTCATGCTATGACTGAACAAGTTCTATTAACGATATAAGTTTTAAGTAAATTATTCGGGACCGCTGACCAAAAACAGTGTACATGTCCTACAGAAAATTTGAAATACTCACAAAATATATTACAAATACATATTAAATAAAATTAAATAAATTAAATAAAAATTAAATAAATTAAGTTAAATAAATATTAAAAATACATATTCACAAAAACTGAGTCATCATAACAAGTAATAGAATGGTTAGAAGCTATCACTGCGTAGAACACCCAAGCCCATACATTATCATAGTTGAGAAAGTGTTAGCACTTGGGTTCCGTGTTTCTGTGAGTATAAATACGGAAGAGAAGATGGAAGTAATAAAATAAGTTTGATTTCTTAGCTTGAATAGTAAATAAATTATCTCTTGGCTCTCTTCTTAAAAATATTAGGTAGCTTACATTAACCGATGTAGCTATACGAGTCATTAAATATTCAGCGCAGTATGTAATCATCATCGAAAGTCTACAGAAACTAGCTAAAACCTACATAATATCACTGTGGTATTCACAGCAACTTTTACAGTATTTTGAACATTTTATTTTTATTTCCCATGTTTTATGATCTTAAATCATTCAAAAAGCATGTTACAACCAAAATATTTCAGTCTAAATATTTTGCTACAAGTTCAACTGATAACAATTACGTTGTAATCGTGTAAAGAGTAAATGCGCGATTTCCAAACTACTATCTACAAACTAGGTATAAAATTGTGCGTTAAATAAGAGGACTAAGAACTATGGAATAAATAACGCATTTATAAATGAAAATAACCAAGACTTATGCTGTACATATATATATATATATATATATATATATATATATATATATATATATATATAATCGTCAATACGTAGAATGGTGTGTATTGTAAAATGGCATGTACAGCTGAAAATGGGTTTGAAAAAAATGCCACTTATTTTTATGCCAATAAATTCCAAAACAATTTTTTTTATTCTTGACAATCTCAGAAAATACATTCTTAGTTGTAGCTGATATTTGTATAAATGCAGGCCACGTGATGCGTGGTAAAGTTCATCGAATATTTCAAAATTTACTTCAACCACAAGACGAAGGATTAAATGTATCGCAAGGTACAGAGGAGTAGGAACATATGCAATTTGCAAATCAAAGGAGTTGAGCAACCTTGAGGTGATGTAGTAGTGTCTTGAAAAAACCATAACTATTTGTGTTTGTATTTACATTCTTTATAGCTAAAATATTAGCTTAGTATTTGAAAGAAAAAAAACTATTAATGTACTACTTGCAAAACTGTCATTCAAATGCAACACAAGTGTACGAGACTTTTAAAGGGATACTTATTTTTAATGCAGGCCTATATGTTTTGTAACATACTGAATGCCACATATTTTAAAATTTCTTTAAGTCTGCCCCCAAAGAGTTAGCTGCTCTAATGAACAATTCTAGATTTCTAAAGTATACAATAAGGTAATATTGCCTAAATTGAATCGTTAACAATTTTTAATAATTATTAAAACTAAGGTTATAATAAATATCATCATAATAGGGAACATAACATTAGAAAGTGTTACTTGGCTGTTTAGTTACCATTATTCCCACATTATGAGACTTCGTGTTCCTCCAAACATAAACATCTATTCAGCAAACGTAATCACATTTAAAAATAATCTTATACTTGACCATTCTAACAGCGTTAGCGCATAATAACACAGTAATTAAGTTATGTTATTAAATATATAATATTCTGCTTTAAAGTAAGGAGATTATTACTTGAGAAATTTAAAGGTTTGTTGGCATGGAAGTTTACAGTAAGAATGTATTGCTTTGTGAGCATACGCCATTGATCACGTTTTGTTGACCAAACTTGTGTTGAAACACAAAGTACAAAACAACAGAAAAACAGAAAAAACCAATCATAGACGAATTCGGTCAGTTTATTTGTACTTAGAATTTAGTCAGATTTCTACTACACCATGTCAGATAAGATGGGCATATTGGCGAAACGGTTTTTTATGTCCGTCTTGAGTGCCTGGGTGTTGTGAAAATCTGACTGTTTATATTTTTAGAATGCTTGTTGTTAAATATAAATAAACTATCAAAGCTACTCTGGGATTGTCTTTTTATGCTTTTCAGTTTTTTTCTCTGTCATTCAACACAAGTTTGGTCAACAAAACATTAGCAATGGTGTATTTCCACAAATCAAAACATTTTTAAGGCCTTACTTCTAAAACAATAGCTTCTGATATCACAACTGTTTTAACGTGTGTGTTATTTATTTAAAATGTCAGTTAACACCACATTACAAAGCGATATACAATTCGCTCACTCTGACCAAACTAGAAGGTAAATTATTTCGTAGAAAAGACGCAACCTCAACATAATTTCAAAAAAGAAGAAAAATATAGTCGTTTGCTTTTTGTTGGGCACTTGCTGAGAAATATCGCTCTAAAATAATTTTATGATTTCCATATTATTTTAAGCTAATAAGCAAAGTTAATAAATTAATTTTTATTAGCAAACATTATACATTAACCTATTATTTTGAAGCAGTATGTCACCGTCTCTGATGACCTTACTGTCGTAGAGACGTAAAGTCCACTTAGCTAGCATATTATTTAAAAAATTGTTGCGTTCAAAAAATTACAAATTAATCTTACAGCACAGTAAATTTTCAAGAAATAATTGCGATAATATATGTGTTTAACGGCTATAATTACTTTAAGTTTTTAAAGCCTACTTTATTTTACAAACATAAATATCATATAGAGGAGAACATGAACATCCTGTTAATATCTCGAATGACACGATGCGATATAAGTAAAATATGTTTTACAATATTATTCATTCACATTCACTTAACGAACTATTTTACATTTGAACTATGAAACTTGCAATACATGTATACATACGGAAAGGAAATTTTAAATTGTATTACATTCCTTTCAAGGAGCAGGCTTAGCGACTTTTCTATTTTCTAAGATTACTTATTATAAATTTAAAAATAAAACATCTTTCTCGATTACCTATTTTCAGAATTATTTGTGCATTACTTTTTGGTGTTGTTATTGTCTACTCTAGAATATTCTATTTTTTCTTCACAACGTTGTTTATGAGTTGAAATGTAATGAAACTTTTTCAACAATTTACGGTAACGACAGGTTGGAACAGTTTTTTAGGTACATAACTGTAATATTTATGGGGTTATTTTATAATTCGTTTAGTTAATTAATAAGTGGCGTTTAATTCATGTTAACAGATCAGGCATGTAACTGTTCCAATCAACGGGAAACGTGCGAAAAACCTCTTTCTCATTATGTCAAAATTAGAATTTCTAGGAGTTTTCTTAGCCCCAAGAATTTTTATGTACAGAAATTTCATTAAACTGCTTAACTTTGAAGCAGTGTTCAATTTTTTGGGGAAAGTAAAGTGTCTTCTGATAATTTTAATACTTCTTTGTGTTGTTAATTGTGTTGTTTGTTTTATTTTTATGTTATTATGGCACTGATATACTAATGTATGTATATTTGTAATCTGAAATAAATATCATAAGCAAGATAAATAAAATATGTAAATTACTAGTTTTAACATTGGTACGTATTTTATGTTGGTATTCTATCGGAAATGGTTCAAAAAGCTTCAAGGTGTAACAAAAATACCTAGAAATATCTACCACAAATTTTCTCGTCACTTATGGTAGCAATGCAACAATATTTGGAGTAGAATAGTGCTCAATAAAATTACTGTAATTTTTGTTTGTGAAAATTGTCGGGTGTTGTTTTTATTCCCTGAAAATATGATATAACTTATAAAAAATACCACATGTTCTGATACGAGACAACATTACTAATAAGGTCATATTTCACGACTTTTATTTTTCTGTTTGAAAGACATTAAAAATAAAATAAGTTATGCTAGTTAAAAGTAACCTCAAGATAATAGCTTCCAAAATGTAGAGTCCATAAATCATAGATTTCCAGCTATGAGAGCAAATTAAATGTGTGTAATTAATGTAACAAAGTAAATTCTGCTTCACGGTATGTATTACGACACGCAGCTATGTAGTTTCTGAAATATTTTACAAGAGTGGGTACTGGCTATTTCATTTATTCATGTAGCTAAAATGAATCATACCTCAAAATGTTGCCCTCATGGTACAGTAAAATATATCATACAACTCGGCCTTTTTAACACTAGAAAACGATTTCAGACTGTAGTATTTAGCTATATCGTTAACAAAGTACGAGCTGAATGTTGAGTGCTAAACTTCATGTAAAATACATATAAGTTTTAAATGCGTTTGAAACTTCAATTTTTAGATTCGAGGAGTGATAAACAAACTATGGAAAAAAAATAAACCCAATTATAAAATGGACCATATGATATTGCTACTGGTATTTCTTCACTGCCGATAAAATTAAAAGTATAGTTTAGAAGTTACACTAAACGATCGAAGAACAATTAATAACACGCATAATGTTACACTAATAACACCTTACCCAAACGTGTCAGTACCTGATTCTTCCTGCGGATTACCCGCTGTACGGCGGCTGCTATAATCAAAATTAAGAACTCTTATTTCCAACTCAAAAGCTCTGTCAATACCAAATTTCAATATGGTCTTAGTTATTTGCAATAATGTATCTAAAAATCTGGACACATCTTCAAATTGTGCAAGCAAAAATATCACGGAAAATTCTACGTATGTATGTTTTTTATTCATAAAACTAATATTTTATTATATTGCATGCGATTAAAATTCTTACCACAATTAACTTTAATAAACCGATATTATGTTCTTATAAATGGAAACTTCATACTATCATTCAAATTTCTTTTTTTTAGCCTGTGGGAGTATTTAATACATTTAATTTTATCGAACAGTGTAAACTGTTATCTCATTGTCGTTTTCTAAAATTATCTTATTTATAAAGAAAACAAATTTTAGGAAGTAATAATGAATAGAATTATCATTAAAATTATTTAAATAGTTATGGCTTTACATATAGCAACAAGCAATTAGTGTGAAATTAAAATTTTTGACAGAAACTTTAATGTATTACATTTATGTCTGTTGTGTGCAAACGAGTACGGGTAGAATATAATTTTATGTGCATTCCTTAACTCTCCCGCATTTTGACTAGGCTAGTGTATTAAGTAGGGCGAATTGTTGTGACCCTTAGTAATGTTACTTCACATATGGTGTAAGGGTACAGGAAGGGCAGCAAACACGGTTTCTAAGCTTCTTAATTTATTGTGAATCTCCTGTACATTATAGAACACAGTATGCATGTAGCAATTTTAATTAAAAAATAACCTCAAAGAAATGTTAAGGTTTTCTGTAACAAAGTGGTAATAACCATTAACATTCTCTGCCAATGTCATTGTATGAGGTCGGTAGAAACAAAAATGTGTCCTCCTTAATGTTTAAATAAATAAATATAATAAAATCTAACCACACATTTTTAGGGACAAGCCACTAGTATGAGGAAACGTAATATACGATAAATTTCTAAGAGTTTTATAAACTACGCGCCAATGACATACTTGTAAAACTGTGCATAATGTAGGTTTACATTAAAATCCAAATTTAATTATTTAAAAACATAATAAATTATGTAACCATACGCCGGTAACACAATTTTACTGATTCTTAAAGCTCATTAGTTTATATTAAACAATCATTAAAATTATGTTACATTAACAAGAGGATGAATTTTATCTGCAGTTACGAAAAGATTGTGTTTTGAAAATTAAAGGTATTCACAAATATTTTAAAACTTTGTATCTACAAAGTTAGGCTAGTCACACAGTTACAACAAATTTTTACCGTAAGTTATCTCAGTTCTGCAATGTTGTGGGTTTTAAATGATATAAGCTCGAATAATACTGTCGTCATTTTAACAATGTATTAAATATTTGGCTTAATATTGTGTGAGAAATAATACCACTAAAATTAGTACAAGATGTGTAGTTAGTTTGTCTATATTATTGTAGGAATTCTTGGATTTCACAAAAAAAAGTGTTTTAAAAATTATGAAGATAACCACTTAGGAGTAAAAAAACTGACTTCGATGCAACTTACATTATGGACTCCAGGACATATTTAACATTGTATAAATCTTATAATGTAACCTTATAAATAAAAACTCGTAATTGCCTTTTTGGCATAATATCTTCCAGCCTTGCATTAAGCGTTATTTTCAGTAGGATGTTGTCATTGGAATGTTGTATTTCTTTTCAACGATCACACTTATCTTGTAGCAGGTCACACAAGAGGGATAATGATTTACTCGTAACAAAATTTATGCTGTTATTTCATTTACTCTATGAAAATTATTAGAAGTGCTGTGTAAAATTAATAATAAAGTAGTGTTATGTATCCCATATAAGACTAAAAAAATTTTAATAATTTTTATCATTTTTTAAATATAATGTGATAAACAAAATTCTTTGTAATGTTACAGTTTATTTGCTTTGTTAATTGTTCATAATTGTGTATAAATTCAAGTTTATGTTGCAGTTGTTGAGATTCTCTTTTAATATTGGTCCGTTAGTCCGTCCACCAAAGATTCTGTAACGTACGACAATCAGTTACGTAGCCTGCAGTTGGGCATAATTCGCCGTCATCCAATAATTATTTCTTGAATACGTCTTACATTTTATTTGAATTTTGAAAAATGTTTCTTGAATAAAGTTCACATTTTAACAGCTTAAAATAAGCTCCCAAAAACCTGGCGAAAGAACTTATTTTGGGTTGCTCTCCAATATTAACTGAGCTAACTGTCGTAGCATTATACTACGACAAATTTAAACGTATTTTAAGTGCTAGTAATTTTCAAAAACGTTTGTAGGGACATTAAAGACTTGATTTCATGTCTCGTATATTGAATTTGTGGTTCTAAGAGTGTTAGTTTGCATAGCCCACTGAATTTACCAGACATGTAGTTGAAATTGTATAATCTTCTATTTTTTTTTTTATTTCTGTAAGCATACGTCAACAGAATCTCTACATTTTTTTTAAATTATTATTTCTTTTCACAAACAATTTCAGATTTCATTTCATATTTGCAATTAAATTTTCAAGCAAGACATTCCTTTCTACTATCACTGGTAACACTTTTCTACTATCACTGGTAACACTAAACTAAATCTTTTCTTCTGTGGGGGCAGTATTATTAATAATTTCACACAGAAATTTAGACTGAAAAAAGCGGATTCAGTAATAAGAGATTATTGTTAGTCTACAAGTATTTTCTCACGCTAACAAGAATAATTTTTGCTGTCGGACATGTGTGTTTGAAAAATTTAATAAAAATAACGACAATGTGATGTTGTGCAAGCGCTGTTAAGACAAAGTAAATAAACTGTTTATTATAAAGCAATTTAATCAAACAGGTGTTAACTTTGTACACATACATATAGCTCTTTAAACAATTACACGGATTTCAACCAAATTTTAATTAGAGCTATTTATAATTGTTGATAATGCAAATTTATGGAAAGTATTCAAAATTTACACAACTTAGTATACTAACTGATGGTCATAAATGTGTATAATTGTGCAAGTAATAGATGCATTCAGATTTATGTAGAATAGATACAGCAGAAGATTTCGTGACATGGATTGAAGGGTTAATATAAGTAGATATATTTTTTAAATTACATATTACGCTGTTAATACACATGTTTTCAACTTAGCCAATTAATTCGTGCACGTCGTTCTCTGTAACAAAAAAAATGTTTTAACTGAAAATATGCATACGTTTCGTAACAACTTCAAAACTGTAATAATGTCACATACTGTACGTGTGATGTAATATTACCAAAAATATTTTACGTGCAGTTCAATTATCAATGTCACATTCTAAATAATACTTTTATCACTTTGTCTCTATTTCGTGATTTTTTATATTTAATCAATTTAAATATCGTTGTTTTGATACCGTCACTTGCTTATCTATGTATAATTTTTCAGTTAAGTAAATAAATTGTAAACATGAAATTACCACATTTTCCTATTTCATTACACTTTTGTTTGCATTCTTCTTTTTTGACTTTTTTTCCCCATTAAGATAGCAGTTGACTATATTTGGACATAAAATCTGCTTGTAGGTGAGTGCTTTTGAATCCTCAATAGTATTATTTTGTATTGTGTGTCCTTCCGATACAAAAATTAATGCTATTTTATACATAAGTATCTTATCCGATGCTTTGCAATGTGAGATGTAAAATTATTATAATTATAATGTGAATAGTATAACGATTCGTACTCTTGCGTACACAAAACTCAGTTACTGAACTTGATTACAACCGTTTCTTATTAATGAGAGGTTTGCATCTCTACTTAGATTTTTTTCAAAAAGTACAAATTTTCACCTTCTTGCTTGATTATAGAAAAAGGAAATGCTTAACACAAAATATTTCAGTGTCAGGTACAAATATGAAACGAAAAGTATTTGTTAATGTGAAAAATATACTCAAAAAACTTGGGTTTTAATACCAAGTGATTAACTAAAATATAAATAATAAAAGAAAATGTGAGCCGTGAAAACTTAGATAATTTGTCATCCAAAAACTGTACAAATACACTACAATCAAGGGCGGCAAAACTCCAACCAATTTCAGTTGCTAGTAATGAAATCTGCCAAATTATTCAAACCCTCAATACCAAAACCGTGAGCCTAACGAATTAGAAACCATCAAATCTATGCGGAAATATGACCTTGTGATATTTCACTCTACAGACTTCGCCAAGACCATAGTTATCATGGGCACAGAGAATACAAAATTAAAACTATTTGGATAATTGAATCAGAGAATGAATTTCCATTCAAATATTTCACACCTGCCTTCGGTAGAAAAGTGCCAACACAAAACACATTTCACTTAACAAATCAACAGACATCTCGAATTACACAGCAGAAAACCAAACTTTATATTCGGGCTTCGTAAAATTAACTATCCAGACAACACACTGCCACCCTTCATCAGTTTATGTTCAACCCTGTGTCAAAATTTGCCAAAAAAAAAAACCTACCCAAAATATTGTACCTTGGTCTTCTACACTATCATGTTATACTTGACTGTCGTTGCCGAAAACTTTTACAACAAATGGAAATACCTGAAAACGATTTGATAGAATGTTTTCACTTTCTGATGCTATCCACAAATGTTCCTATGTATGAAATACTACATACAAACCCCTAGTGACTGGACAAATACGACGCCCTCAATAATCGGACTAATATTCACTACTATTTATTTTTTCAGGACTGACAGTGTGACAATGGGCCCTGTTGAACGTCAGCTACTAGTATGGAAATATGAACTGGATGTAGACCAACCCTTCGCCGACTTCCTCAAATCCCTCATACCTAACATCCAGTTCACAAATGAAGTTCTTTTTAACTAAAGGCTCTGTTTCCTGCATAAATCTACAAAAAGTCAACACACTGTTCAGTTATTTTCTTTTGTATTTTGGCTTCATTAATTCGCAGACGACCAAAGCCCGAATCATAAGAAAACTTTATGACGCAGCCGGAAACCTGTGATTGGAAGAGAAACAATTACGACAGAGTTAAAACACAAAATAATAATTGCTGACAAAAAACTATTCACTAAAACCTAATACTCTGTTTTATTTACGCAAACATATTGCCTTTTTTTACAACAGTTACTACGGTAATTAAAATATGTTAATATTTAAATGCCAACCATGCGATAAGTTTATAAATTTCTTAATTAAAAAGAAACTACTTTTTCAAATAGTGACTTTTGAACTAAGCAAACAACCTTGAAGTTACAGCAACAGGATGAACTTGTATATGTGTACATATATTTATATAACTTATTAGTAATTATTTTCGAACAAAACGAAATCTAATAATTTTTTTTTTCTGCATAACTTTAAGGTCAGAATTGTTTTAATGCAAAAAATATATTCTATTTTACAATATCTGAGATGGTTCGGAACATAACTTAACTATATATACTGTTACTGAAAATTATATGTAATAGTAATTATAAAAAAAAAACAAATATTTGGGGGGAGTGGCTAACATTTTTAACGAACTACTTTTGCACCAGAATAAATGTACATAATTTGTTACGAACAATTATGTTCACTGAAAACGCAGGGTTTGGAAAAGAATGTTTTGTGCAAATGGACAAAATGTTTTCTGGATTCGAAATAGTTATTTGTGTATTTTTAATTAATAACGAAAATAATAGTATGGGTCACTCCTATTTGAAAAGGAAAACTTAAGATTAAAAAAATATTTACCAACTGTTGTTATTTTAACTTAACTGTAGCGAAAATAATCTATATTTTAATAATGTGGTACTTTTTTTATTTGCATTGAATTTGTGTGGATTGCATAGCCGTGATTCTTTCTGGTTTTAAGATCTCCAAAAATTTTAATTTTCTTGTAGTCATGCATCACTTTCCCATCAATTTCTCTGTGTGATGATTTGTGGTTATATTTTGAGAATTGTTTGCTGGGAAAGTTGCTAATTAAATTCAGTATACAAATTATGTATGTGCGAAATTTGTACGTAATGCAGTTATGTAACGCCAGAGAAAAATAAATACAAGTAACTTCTTCATGTAGCGAGTTGCTTAGTAATGTATTTACAAAAATGAAGTGAAGTAAGTTGTTTAGGGTTGAGTTAAACCCCTAATATCACAGTATTTATTTCTGTTATGATTTCTGACGACTAGTTGTCACCGACACTATGAATCATTGATTTTATATCACTCGACATATGTTATTGGTGTCTTTATGAAGCCTATTTGCATCTTAATTATTAAAACACTCATTTGCTGAACTGCATAAGTCTAAATGTTAGACAACTTTATTCCAAAATGACGTGTTTTACATTATAAACAGTTTTAAAAATATTATTAAACAATTACTAAGTGAGCAATGCAGATATTTTATTTAACACATAGCTTTTGGTAGCCTATCTACACATACCCTTAACCAAAAATTACATTTATGATGGTTTTTCAGTTTTATATTGTAACATTGTTGTGTAATCAGAAATATATATATATATACATTATGCTAAAGTATATCTAAAACAAAAAAAAATACCGTGGCTCAATTATGATGGAAAATGGAACAACTGTAGACATGGCTTTAATTTTTGCTTCATCTTCAATTTAAAGCTACAGATCATGGCACCTGCCACTTCAGCACAGTGGATAGCTAAACTTACGACAAAACAATATGTGTGTGTGTGTATTATATATATAGACGGCGAAAAGTTAACATAATTCCTCCTAAATTACAGGCACAGTAACAGATGTTAACAGTAAAGATAAGAAAGAAAAGTGTGACACTAATGAAATTTTGAAGTACATGCAAGGAGAAAAAAAGTAAAGTAATAAAGGATCCAGTATCCATGACAGTTTGAAATCAGCCAACCTTGTTGCAGTCAGGAAGCAGTTATTACCAGTACCGCTTTCGTATTTAGAAGAGGATTCACTAAAGATTTATGCATTTTATCAATCAAATGACATTAACTGGCAAGCTCCGGTCAAGAATGACTGCGTGACAGTAAAGAATGTTCTGACAGGCAACATATAAGTGAAATAGAAACTTTTTCTTGTTCTGAATATAGCAGAGGCTAATCAAATAAGGTACTTGTACCGAATATGGCCCAGTTCTCAATACGGCCCACTAGTCGCCATTGTGTGGTAATGCCGAGATCTATGTGGTGTCTATACACACCAGTCTTTAGTGTGATCATACACCATCCATAAATATCTGTCTTACATCATACATATGTTATATTAGTAATATAATTAATTACTTATGTATACATGATTTGTGAGCCTTAAGCGGGCCATATTCGGTACAGGTACCTTATTTGTTCAAAACCATTCGGGCATGAAAGTTTCTCTGTCCAAGTTTTATAAGCTGTGTCCCAAACTCGTCAGACCTGTTAGTGAAACCTCCCAGTGATTGTGTGTGTGCGTCAACCGTACAAACTTTCGACTCTTGGCTGGAACACTAGTTGCATTCTTAATTAAGGCTCGGTTTCAGTCGCCATATTGAATTTTATTATTTTTCACTTTTTTTGGAATTCTGAGAAGAAAATTGTTAAACATGCACATATACCTCAAATTATATTTACATTTCACTACAGTACATACCTTGCGATTTAGCCGTTAACTTATAATAACGCCACAATTTATCGGGTAAATTATGAATATAAAACAATTTGCCGTACAAATTGCAGCGTAATTATAAGTTAACAGCCAAAATTGCGAGGCCTGTACTGTAGCGAAATGTGAATAGAATTTGAGTTATGATCGCATATTTAACATTTTTCTTTTCAGAATTCCAAAAAAGCGAAAAATAATATAATTCAATATGGCGACTGAATCCGAGCCTTAAAGGAAGTAATAAAGACTCAGATAATTTACCATCCTCAAATGGACTGACTGACTGAATGAATGTGCTACAATTATTATTCAGAGAAGAGCATGATGAACATATATGCACACTCTGTTGTTACGACATTCAGGCTTTCTTGAAACCTAACGTTGACCTTACATCAGAAGTAAGATGGAAAGTTCGGATGAAGTCTGAGCATGGGTAAATATATGTAGAAGAGTCATCATCTACTATATTTATTGTTCAATTTGCCATTATTGGTGAGGGCAAAGTCTAGATAAAATCTCAATACATTAGTTGGCAAGAATGGCATTGCAGCAGACTTAGGTTAACTTTTGTAACAGTAGCATTTCTAAAACATTTTGGAAAATGTAGTAAAACACTTACAGTAGTCTAGTAATGAAAAAAAAGTATATATATTTTCCGAAACTAATGTGTTCTTTATGAAATTGTATCAGCTGTATGTAAATTTTAATTCACAAGCTTATTGTCATAAAGTCATATGATGAATACATATAATTATCAATTAAGAAATTACATAATTTTTGCTAACAAATTTAATTTTAATTTGTTTTAGATCTTCGAGTTTTGAATTAGGGTACATTGTTTTGATCTATGTGCCATCTAGTAGGTCGAAACAGTAATGGAGATATAACATTAACTCAATTTGCTTTTACATTTCGATCAAATCTTTCCATCTGATTCGACAATGTCTGGTTTGGGTTTAAATCCATTTTTAAAGCACTTAAAATAATCTTAGCTTCCAATGCAGTCGTCTAACTTACCAAACTTACCAATTTGTTTCACTTACCAACTCACACAGCCAAGCTTAGACCTTTATCATTAATCAGAATATATTTCAATACAATTACTCTTTGTAAAATAATTAACTGCCAACCTTAAGGAAAAACACTGTTTCTAAAATCGCGTACTGGAATCTTTGTTTTGAAATTTTATCCCTATTCACCCCAGTGTCTCTATTGGCCCCAGTTGACGGTACGCAATTCTTCCAAGTTAATACTATATTTATTTCTTGTCCTTTTACAAAATCCAATGATAAAGTATGTCACAGAAGACACACAAAAAAAGTATAATATATCAGAGCAGAGGCCAGGAATTTGGTGGAAGTTTTCGGTTGTGCAGATTCTTTTTGTATTAACTTACCATGGACATTTGAACATTTTCTGAGTTAATGTTAAACATTTTCGTGAATAATGTAACATAATATAACTGCGCAAGTTTAGGCTTTCACCTTAGCTCCGCAATGACTCACTGAAGTGATTTATTTTCATGTACAAAGCACTTCAATAAAATAGTATTTATTGTATGCCCTTACAGCTAGTTTATTTTTAGACAAACGCAAGATTTATCGTCTAAAGATATCTATTACGTTTTACATAATCAAGAGGACGTTTCGTTGCGTTAATAGGAAAACTATGCATAGAGTCATTGAAGATCTTACGAAGACTTCAAAAAGTAAAGTGTTCGAAAGTTCAGTTTTCTGCGAGGCAGTTTCTTCCCTTTAGGACAAATGTACCAGTGTTAATCGTTCTTTCGTAAATATTTAGACTTAACATCCATTTTAGTGTTTTTTTTTTATTTACTTTAGTTTACCAGAAAACTGAAGTTTTAACAACTCATTTTCTAAAATTTCAAAGCGTAAGTCAGCGAGCAGTGATAACATACAACCCAAGTGCAGTTTAATTTTGAATATTTTATTGAACAGCGGCATGTATTATTAAATGTGCACTGTTGGAATTATTAATGTGCGTCCCATACTTACATGCTCTGTATATTAAAGGAAATGAATAGCTGTCGTATTAAATTGCAAGAATCACGTGCGTAGCATGTGTGTATGGAGTTGTTATATGTTTATTATATCGTGTGTTTGTTATTAAAGTAATTATGTTTGTTTGTTTGATTAGGTATGTTACCCTCTCGTAATTAGTTTTCAAGCCGTCGCCCGGATATTATCAGCTTCAGTACACATGTAGTAATTATAAGGTCACCAAACCTGTAATATGTAATTTGATTATAATAGTGATTTTAATAAAAATATCGACTTCTTGAACATATTTGGCGCTTACCTAACATCTTAGACACCATAGTTCTAATAGTAATCAAATTGTACGTTTTAAACTCTCTTCATTTTAACAATGAGTGTGGGAGAGTGTGTTGTTGTGTGTCCATCATTAACAAATATTTATAACACACTGTAAAATAAATTTGTACTTTTACAATGAAAGTCTTTGGAAACCCAGTTACCAAAGAAATTTCTTGTAAAACTATTATGGTTGTCCTTGTAATAAAATACAAATAATACGTTTATAAAATTACAAGGAATAGTCTTGTGGTTGTACTGTCAATAAAGGGAAAAAAATTAAATGCTCATTGTCCTTCATAAATAACACTGGACTTATATATCAAATAACATTACCTTTATATTAAGGACGTTTACACGAAATTATTTTGAAAAAAAAAATAGCAGGTGCTTAGTTCTGAACCGTTCTCACCGTGCTTAGATTTCGACGCACCTTATCCATACACCACTGTGACTTCTGTGCTGCTTGGACTTTATTTACTTCTTAACTCAATGTACAGTTCAGGAATAATTATTTCTTTTAAAGCACTCAATTAATATAAACATTCACTTTATGGTTGTGATCTTTGCATAAGTGATTTCCGACGAATCTATGATTTTTTTAGGCTACACATTTTCTCTAAGTTCTTTTTACAAACAAAATTCTTTTAACATTATAAACTAATAATTTTACAAGGAAATTTTTTCTAAAGTTAAAAAGGTTTGTACAACTACAAAGAAGTGCCTCGTCATTTTTACAAATAAATTTACAGTGTAGGAACTGTCGGTATATAAGTACAAAGAATTCCTTTGCAGTGTTGCAAAGTTTACCTTAGTATCCACACAACATTGTAGTGTTTCTGTGTGTGCTACCGTCTGTGAGTGTACTGTATGTGACTGATAGTACAATTACTGAACATAAATAATTATACACTGTTACTGGTGCTGTTAGACATTTTAGTTGTGACATGTTAGTATTTTATACTAGGTGGTAGAGATTGAGGTGATGATGGAAATTGTGTAAGTTGCAGGTTGGCAGGTGATGTAGCTGTAGTTACCTTCCTTACCATTTCAGTTTACCTCTCTCCTCTTTTAGCAGCCTAAGTACAACAGCACCTAGCAAAACATTTATCTCTACTCCCCTTGGAACATCACAGCACACACAAAACAAGTAGAATATATGGAATAAGTAGATGGTGTAAAACTGATTTATTAAAGAAAATTCTTAACTACCTGACTGATTAAATAATAACTAAATGAAAGAGAATTAAATTAGACTGGTGAAGTAGTTACCACCACATCCTTACAACATTTAAATTAATGAAGTTATGTAATTTTATAGCTGTTGAAAATTAGAGTTTATAGTAGAAAATTGATTGAGGTTATTATAAAAAAATATTTTAAAAAATCTAGTCCAAGATGTTATTAATTATAATGATAGAATTCAGACTGTTTTTCGAACTGTTACTGCAGTGTTCAATAGTTAGTTCAGTAAAGCAATTAATTAAAATATTCACAAAATTAAAAGTTCAAAATAAATGTATCAATTATGTACTAATTCTCCGGCATAGCTTAAAGTTAAAATCTTAGTGAGGTGAGCATGGGATCCTTAATACTTTCGGACCTCTGGTCTTAAGAGGCTTGCACAGACTATACGAACGCCGGACTATAGCTGCGAAAAGCCATTTATCACGGCACCAAAACATGTCAAAGACGGTGATTAACTGGTCACAGACGTAGCTGATCTCGTGACCAATTAAGACAAGCTAAGTTCCGGTGTCATACCGCTTGTGTGGTCCCGTGGCGTCGATGGCGTCACCTTTGGCGTCGGCGCGTCGCCGGCTTGGTTGCTTGAACACTCCAAGAAATCTAAAGTTCTGGTCGGATAACTCTTCCTGAAATGTTATTCTGATCCCTAGCCGTGACACTGCTATCCTGGCCCGCAAAAGCTAACCAAAATTACGATGACGCTTGTGAATTTAGCTGTAAAAGGCGCGGACGCGATCTGACACGCCAATTCGCGTCAGTCGCGGGGCCAAGAACTCCATTCGAAACAAAGCAAAACTTTCAAGACCCCCGGCTATTTTTCAAGCCCAACTTGAATAACTCCAAAACGTCTGGGTTCGAGGCTAAAACGAAAGAAATCGCGATCAAACCGAAACGAAAACTAAACACAAAAAAGCCTACATTCAAAACACAACAAAAACCAAAGAAAAATAAATAAAATATTGGATGTGAGTCCTGACCTGATAAAATAATATAAATAAATTTAAAATAGCTAACTAGGAAGAGGCAATTTAACTATAATTCTATCCAAAGAGAAAATGTAAACATTAGGTTAAAGACTACAACAAATATAAATATATAAACAAACAAAATATTTAGGTTAAGTTTAAAAACGTAAACAAATAAAATAAATAAGCAATAACTCTATAGCCAAATGCTATAACATGTTAACTTACTGCAAGCCTTGCATTTGACTTGTAGTTATAAACTTGCTTCGGTAGACTTACTGCAAGCCATGCATTTTACTTAGTTTGTATACTGGCATAAGTACTTTTTAGCTCGCAGGCTTGCATGACAAGCTTTCTGCAAGTGTATTTAAGAAAACTGCTTGCACTTAAATTTCTTGCAAGTTTGTGTTAAGCTAGATGGCCTAAAAGTTAACCTTAAATTAAGTTTGCAACAATTTAAAAAGTGTAAACTAGGCAACTTGCAGCAGGTTTCCAGCAAGCTTTTAGGCTTGTCATGACATACTTGTTGCAAAGCTACTGGTTTTCCTTGATATGCTTGCAACAAGCTTTTTCTGCTGTCTGGGATGTAAGCTAACACCAGCTTGCATTTCACTTGATATTGACTTGCCATAACAGGCTTGCTCATGAGACTTTCTGCAAGCCTGCTTGCTAGTTTACATTTAACTCGATATTGGCTTGCCATAGCAAGCTTACTCACGAGACTTGCTGCAAGCCTATATCAAGCTTGCAGCAAGTTTACATTTCACTTTAATTTAACTTGTCATAGCAAGCTTGCTCAGAAGTCTTGCTGCAAGCCTGAATCAAGCTTGCGACAAAGCTGTATTTGACTTTAATTACACTTACATAGCAAGTCTGGCCATGTGATAAGCTGCGAGCGTCCTCCTATCCCTTATACTAAGCTGATATTGCACTGAAATTTTACTTAGCAATATTAATTCATGAAATATTTCCTAAGTGCCCGTCAATAGTGATTGAACATGATTTAAACTTATCTTCGTAAATGAACAAGCACTTTAAAAAGTGACATTGTTTCATGTGATAGCTAAAACAACTGTTACGATATTTTGTATAACTGTAAGTAAACTTATATGATACTGTTGTTAGTAAATTCACAAACATCAGCATTACCAAAAGGAAGTTCGTTCTATTACAACCGAAGCTTGCAGTAAGTTAGAAATGTGTAAACTGCGCGACTTGCAGCAGTCTTGTAACAAGTTTATTAGCTTGCCATTTCATGCTTGCTGCAAGGTTACTGGCTTGCATTGCCAGGCTTGTAGCAATGCTTTTCTGCTTCCTGGTTAACTTTATAAACTTCCAATTTCACAAAGAAAATCATTGTATTTTTACAAGGATTTGTAAAAAAAGTACAAAGAAATTGTCTGTAAATTTTACAATTTTATAGAGTGCATAAATAAATATTGTATGTCAAATTTAGAGAAATACTCAACCGAATGAAACATGATTATATAATTTGGGTTCCTTACCAAAAGTTTAAATTTAGTATTATTAACTGCTGTGAGTTTCCCATCACGTGATCAAGCACAATATATATATATATATATATATATATATATATATATATATATATATATATATATATATACACACATTGGCTTGTCGCTTTTAGAGTAGAACTGAACAGACTGCAACAGAATTGTATACGTAGATAGTTCATCCCCATGTCTTTAATTACTCATTTTGCCATGATGAGTGTAATGGATTTAAACTAAATATTATTATAACCCTTCTTTTCTATGGTGTACTGAAAATAATAGTAATGTTTTATTCATAACCAGGTAAAAAACGGAAATATTTTATATTTCTACCCAATTAAATATTATTTAAAGCTTCTGAAAAATTATCAAAATTATAATACACATGAATTATTTCTTAAAAATTTTTCTTACGTTAGAATCGCACAAATAAGTGTATTACTACTGTGAGGAGTTTGTAACTTCGCATTACACAAATATCAAAACAAACACACACACCCTTTTATATGTATGTGTGTGTAAATTTTTACGTGCAGGCCCATTCCGATTTATGTGAAACTGTCGACGACAAACCGTTTCGTCAACGCGAAATCGACGAATAATTAAAAAAATAAATGCTATCCTTCACAGCCCTGAGAGGTCAAATTTTGAAATTCCTGAAATGTAAAAAGTATCCTGAAGTGACTCTGTATCTCGACGGTTTTGATATACATATATATATATTTATTTATTTATTTATTTATATATTATTCATCTTATACATCTTAGACACACACCAATTAGATGACAAATTTCTAAATGCCCTTGAATAACACGTAAGACATTTATGATAGTCACATTGAAGTGAAAATTGCGACGATAGCCCGTTGTGTTCGATGTACATAGACAATTCATTGAAAACATTTTTCACGCCTTTTCACCTCTTTCATCTCCTTACGTCTTGAATTTCTAAAAATCGAGATTTTTAGCCAGGTATTTAGTATGCATCATTCTTAAGCTGAAATTGCTTTCTTATCGTAAAATGCAGTGTGTTAGATATATAACAACCAGTAATCGAAAACAAATTTCACAATTTTATTACGTCTTCGGAGTCCAGTGGGGAAAAATATTCTAATGTAATTTAGGGTATTTAGGTAAGGCTCATCACAAATGAAAGAGCGCTTCGGTATCTCAATTTGTTAGATATTAGTTTTTTGAAACATTTACCATGAGTTTCTGATATTAGCATCGGTGAAACTGTCATAAACTAAGAAACTTTGGGTAAATTTTCGAAATGACTTACTCTCGCTTACTCACATGTCGGATCATGGGATCATGCACTGTCGTTCCCTGTCAAATACTCCCATATGAACCATAGATGTTTCAAATGATCACGTGAACACTCTTGTATCCATAACGTAAATCAATTATCCAACAATATTAATTTTACTACCGGTTACCTTGCCAGACATTGAACTACAGTGTCATTTCATTAATAGTCAAAATCAAGATCAATATGCTTGGGTAACGGTTGCAAAGAATGGAAGAAGGAGGGATATATCTAATTGCCACAAATAAAGTGACAGATAAGCAAAATAAACTTCAACAAGAAGTGTAAAAGCCGGAAAAATATCACGATTTTCCATTTTAAAATGTGGTAAATCTAACAAAAATTGTAAAGTCATATTACTAGCAAATAGTCATAGTAGGGATATTGCAACCAAGTCAAGTGCAAGTATCCCAAACAAAGAAATTATATGCCTTATAAAACCGTGTGCTACATTGGTAGAAATAGGAAAATTCCACGAAGAGGATAGTTTGGAACTAGGGCCATAAGATACAGTGATACTAATCTTTGGAAGCATTGAAGCAAGCAAAAATTAAGACAGTGCTGCTACACATTCGCTTAAAAATTGTTTTGTAGCGTTAATCCATACAAACGTAGTTGTTGCTAAAATACCGACGAGGTACGACTTGAATTTGAAATCTACAGTGAACAAAGTAATTTAAAAAATCTAACTCCTATGTATCTAAAGCACGGAAACATTTTAGTAAAATGCCCAGTTCTACGATATGAGTGCATTGGGTAGGAATACTCACACCTGGCATGGTCTTCATTCGAACAACAGAGGTAAATATATTTTGACTGACAAAATATGTAAATATATACATTATATTTAACAAGACTTCATATGCTAGCTCCCGTGATGGGAAATTAAATTGTATGGCTGAATTTGAAGTTGGGGTTCCGGTTCAGACTCAAATTTGAGATAAAAGCACTAAATAAATTAGGTCCCAAAACAGATGCCTTGCCCAAATTAATAAGCATATGGCAAAGAGTAAATAATAAATTGAGGACAAAACACAGTAAATATATTATACGTGATACTGTAAACAAACAGAACTATGAAAAATATTCAAATATATATATATAAACCATCAGAATATTAAAGGTCTATTAAAGAAATTAGATGAACTACTTGTACCATTTCAAACAATTATCAAAAAACTCAATGTAGAAGTCACTGATCTTGTTGTACTCAGAATCATTTTAAAAAAATTGTATAGAAACTTTAAAATTTGAGGGTTATGCTTCAGCTGCAGATTACTGCAGAATACATAAAGAGAAAGGCGAAGTTTATATTTATATAAAAAAATATGTTATATACGAAGAAACTGATAATATTTACTTCTGTACATAACAAGAATTTGAATGTTGCATTTTTTAAATTTCTACTTAAAAAGAACCTTCATAATAATCTCTGTATATATATATATATATATATATATATACAAACTCACATCAACACACACACCACCTAATGGAAACATCAAAGTTTTTATCTCTCATGTAGAGACATTATTAACTGTCATATTAAAAATAAATATAGAATTTATATTACGTGGAGATTTTAACATACATTACCTACTGGATAATAATAACACTCATGTTTTAAATTCATGATATAATTATTTTAATTTTGAGCCTATGGCCTTTTTTTTCCTACCAGAAAATGAAATATAGTAAAACAGCTATTAGTGAATTTTTATTGATATATAAACAAAATATTTATCCTCAGTTAAACTTGAAATAAATGGACTATCTAATCATGATGGCCAATTTATTAAATTACCAGTTAAAATCAATTAAATATTACAGAAACGATAACTAGGGGTAGACTAATAAATATCACTACTATCCAACATTTAAAACTATCGTTACCTATAGAACTGTGGTAAAATGTTTCTAATAAGGAAAACGTAGATATTCAATATAAAGTATCCCTTAGTAAATTTTCTGTCTTTTGCAGTCCAATCGTCCTACGAGTAAGCCTAAAATTTGTAAAAAGCAATGTACTAAATTTGAATCTTGCTTAACTCCAGGTATACGCAAGTCTCCTAAAAGGAAACGAGAATTATATCACAGTATTCGCCACAGTGCTAGCAGGGCAGACAAAGTTTACTATAAAAAAACTGTCCAATATTATCAAATGATATTCTGAATCTAAAAGTAAAAAATATTGAGCATAAAATATCAAATTCAAACAAAAAAAATGTAAATATATAAGGGATCAAATGTCTAGAACAAATATACCTGTAGAACGTTTTAAACTCGAAACTGAAGAAAAAAATTATTACAAATGAGAACGTAATATCAGAATCATTTAACAAATACTGTCTTAGTGTAGCGACAAAACTAACAGAACAAACTACTTCTGTAACTGATCCTATAAAATTTTTAAATCACTGTTTTTACCAGCAGATACTTAAATTATTATTTTTGCAAATCACAGTATATGAAATTGAAGATTCATGCTCTGCACTCTAAACGCTCTTTTGACTACGATGAAATTAGTTAATGTATTGAAATACTGTGTAAAACAAATAAGTGAACTATTTACTTATACATGGAATACCTCTTTAAAGACAGGAGTTAATCCAAGTCACCTTATATACGCTATTTTGCTAACGATATTTAAAAAAGAGAAAAAATAAATTATTGAAAACTATTGACCCAGTTCCCTGTCGTCAATATTTTACAAGTTTTTTTTTTTTTGAAAAAAATATCTATAACATTTTTATGAATCATCTAATAAAACATGTAATATTATCACACCCAATATGGGTTTACGAAAAATGTGTCAACGTATGATTCTGTCTATGTAGGCCTACTAACTTCAGCAATTCTAGATGCACTAAAGGAAAAATACAGGTTGTTTGACTTTTCTGTAATTTAGATAAGTTATTTTATTGTGTTAACCACAATATCAGGCTTAAGAAATAGAACATTGTGGTGTTAGAGGAATATTGTTTAATGTATTTAAATAATATCTTGTTTCTAGACCACTGTGTGTCCTTGTCAAAAATAACACATTGCTAAATTTTATTAAATATGTTATAGGCCATATGAAAAACGGAGTACCACAAAGTTCTGTGTTGGGTCCTTTACTGTTCTTATTGTACATTAATGATCTTCCTTATCACATAGCAAAATTGAAAAACGTACAATATTTGCAGGCGATACCAGCATATTAACCTACCATAAATCCTATACCTTACAAACACTTGTAAAAGAAACATTAGACTTCCTGAATGTTCGGTTTGCCTCAAGTAAATTAGCGTCAAACCTTGATCAAACAAATTTGATACATTTTTACACTATATATCCTAAAGTAGCCATATACATAAAACTGTAATAGAGATATTTTAAAACAAGTAACAAATATTAAATTTCTCGGGTTATGTATTGACGACAAACTTAATTGGAAAGAACGTACACATTATTTACTGACAAATATGAACTCTGCATGTTTTACAATAAGTTGTTTGCAGATTATCTCCAAATCAATTCATGTACATTAATATATTACGAGTATTTTCAAAAGCTTATAACATATGGCATTATTTTTGGGTAAACTCTACAAATGCAAGAAAAAAGTATTTACATTACAGAAAAAAGTTGTCAGGATAATTAACAGCATTGAAGTTAAACTTTCTTGTAAATTAATGTTTAAGTTTTGTATCAACATAACTCTGCTCATATGTACTGTTTATAAATTTAATTTTAAAATGTTTAATACATTGTACAAAAATTTCGATGTTGTAACGTGTCAGTACTTGTTTATTTTCCTATGTGTATTTACTTGTTATTATATGTGAGAAATTATTTAATTTTGACTAGACCTCAGATTATTAACTATATGTGAAATGAGAATAGTGTTATTGCTTATTATATGATAATATGTAAACGTAATTTTTTGCCAGACCAGATTATTTGCATTTTAGATTACGACTATTTGCTCTCTGACTATCCTGATATCCAACCTCACAGCATAACCCGCAAAGATTTGAACTGTTTTGCCGAGTGCTGATTAGCTGGTGGATTAGCGCTTCTGAAAACAATGATTTGTTTTTTTTTCTTTATTCAGACATTTTGTTATGATTATTACAAGGGACGATGAGGAGAGCGGCAGCGAAAAGGTCGTTGCTGGCTCTAGGTTTTACCTTAATCAATTAAAGCCGAGTCGAGATGTTAGTTCAGGTCGCCGCTGTGGTGAAGACGGAGTCAAGAAAATGGCAAGAGGGCCTGAACTCGGGACTACCGCGAAGTTATATTAATTAGTCTTCCACGATTCGATATCGTGTGCTAAAGAACTATAACCGTATGGGTCCGAGGATCTAAAAAAGACATCGGAAGGAGACAATCAACTCTACGAGGTGTGTCCGAGGCCTGTCTTCAGTTACAACCACCGTGGGATTTCAGCAGATGCTTCTAGCTTTAGTTAATGAACTCATATAACGTACGTATAACCTGATTTAAATAGACTCACTCAGTTTGCTCTACCAACTGTAATTATTTAACGTGTTTGTTTTAATGTGTCTTACAAGGTTAAAGACTCTAAATGCTACACATTCAGGTAAGAATATCTGGCTGGTAGTTAATGACTAGCAAATTCCGATATTATTTCAATTTGACCTTTTTCAACTTCAGACAATTTGTTGTTTTACAGAAATATTTTCATTTTTTTTCTTTCTTATTCTGAGGTCTGAATATGTTCAATTGATTTTTCTCAGTAAAACAATTAAAAATGAATCATTAAATTCATGCAAACCCATATGCTACATCTTTTATTAGTCACGTAGCTAGAAGTGTGATGTGAATTTCGTTTCAGGATTGAGGGCTTGCTGTTGAATGTTGGTAAGTCATGTAACACTACGTAAACTCACATTCATTGTGTAATATGCCTATGGTAGTATGCATATACAAGATAATTGTCCGTAAAATAAACACTAGTATGTTCTGTAGTAGAGAAGCAAGATGTACTAAAATAAGAATTGCTACGTTACAATATACACTTTTATGAAACTATATTCAGAAATTTTATTTTGTACCCTGCAATTCATTAAAAATATTTTAAACAGGTTTACACTATCCAGCAATTCACGTATACAATAAATACTATCACTCACTCAAATTATTTACGGTGATGATAATAATATGTATCTAAAATTTTTAAAACCTATTCTTAAAGCTGATAATTTTTATTCAGTAAATCAATTTTTAACTTACAGAATATCATAATAAAACAATCAAATTCTTGTTCTACTTTGTTCTATTTATGGCTGCAGTTAAAATAATCTCTGTCGTGTTAAATTAATTTGTATTATAACTTACAAATTTTATAACTTATATATGCTTGTTTATGATTTTTACTCTTCTTCCGTGTTTGCTCATTGTTGTACTGTCAGTGCTCTCAGTTCTATTTTTTTTTTACTTTTACATTAGTTATAATTATTTCTGTAATGTCGAATTAATGTATAATATAACTCACAAATTTTACAACTCATGTACGCCGTTAAGTTCCATGTTTGTTCTGTCGTTGTTTATTGTTGTACTATTTCTATATTTACTTTGCAACATAACTACTTCCATATCCATTTGAAAATCTGACCTATTATAAGATCCAAAGAAGAATTTTGTAAAATAATAAATATATACCAATTATTTAATTAGTAATTACAAAACTCAAAATTTAAGACCTATTTTTTAAGACAATTTTTTCTTGTTTTGGTGTAAAGAACCCACCCTTCAAGTTGGTAAAAGTATTTCAGAATCGTTCTGTATACAGAGATTACACTGTATGCAAGTTCTGACAAACCAAATACACACACGTTCTTAAAACAGCAGAATATGTTCTTTCAAGTATGATATTTGTTACATATAAGTATTTTTTCACATTTAGAAAAAGTTTTTTGTTCTGTATGCTTAACATTATGAACATATGATAAAAAGATTTTCCGCCTCAGAATAACAGTTGTTCTTATAGAAGATGCGTGTCATTTTTTTTTGTTATTGTAATTATTAATACAAGTCTTGTTTAAAACACACTATATATAGTGTGTGGGATAGTTATATATAATTATCCCATTGAATCGCCACTAAAACTAGTCATTTTAATTATAAAACTTTATGTTACACTTAAGTATTTATGGGGCACATGCTTGATGTTGTAAAATTAATTATTTAACTTTCTTACTGAGAAATTTATGCGACGATAAACGTAACAACCAGATGCAATACTTAATTTAAAATTTCAAAACAAACTGCATTTGCAGCTGAAATGATAAAATTTCAGACAAATGAAAACTACGTGAAGCAAGACAATACTGGAATGTTTGAATGAAACACACCGAGGAATAAGTTTATATAATTTCAAAACAAAAAATGTGGCTATTATTACGGAGTGTGAATAACCAAATGTAACTACTATCGTATTAATATTTCCTGAAAATATCATATTTTTTAAAGGCACTAATACTCATTTCTTTACTGTTTATTTTCTGACTAAATGAGTTAATTCTCAGCACTAACGTTTATATAGGCCTACTTGTAAATTTGGTACAGCAATGGGTTACATATATGTGTTTGTACATTAATACATATCACTTTACCTGGATTATCACAATTTAAACAATAAAAAACGTTCTAAATTGTACCGGTACGGCACTGCAATTTAGCCAATTAGTAACAATTACATAATATTTATCTTAAAATTTTATTCCAATGAAATATACGTAATTTTAAGATCATGCGCACATTCCCAAAATTTTTACGAATAAAGTAGCTAACAGAACTTTTCTTATATATTTTTTTCAATGACCTAGCGGACCAGATTTTACATGTCAACAGCCAAATATGACCAATATGGCAAAGGCATTAATTTATTTTTAGGTGGGTGGTGGAAAATATATTTGAAAATGGTTGCTGCAAGTTAAGAAATGTAATATTTTACACAGCATAGTTAACGTTCGCGTGTAGTGGAGGCATGATACTAGACAATTTAATAACGATCAACAAACTATATATGAATCATAAACGCGTGGCAGATCGGAAGGTGAGGCAGTAGTCACTTATGACTTAGTTCAGTCTACAAACGGTCAAGTAATCTGCAACTAGAAGTCAAGTCAAGAAATTCTCGAAAGATCGGAATGGATATTCTAGCTGTTTTAGTAAGTAGAAATTTTTTTGTTAATATAGCAAACAAAATAAAGAAAAGAGGGTTAATTGAATACAATACAGTAAAGTGGATTTGTTTGTGGCAAAGAAAATAGTTTTTCGAGGTTGTTTAATTCGTAGCAAGGAACTACTGCAGTAGGCTACTTGAAACAAAAGCTTACATAACACATATTTGGTGTTACAATTTTTCTTGTATAGAAAATTCTTTGAGAACAATTTTAATTTATCTATGGTGAACAATTTATATTTTTCTATGCAAGATAACTTAACTGTATATCTATATAAGAAACACTACTAAACTATTTTAATGGAAACATATTTTTGCAGCACTATTGTACACGTTGAAGAAAGAAATTATAAGCGGTAAATATATTTTGCAGAGATTCGCATTTTAACAAAACTTTTATTTGCCACAAGACAAATTTGTGTTTTGGCAAGGAAAGTGAATTTAGGGCATATATTATCAGACAACAGAAAATAATCTGGATTTACTAAACTCTTGCAAGACAGTCAGAAGGCATAACTAATGCAAAGTTACAAGCATTGTAATGAAATTCCGAATGTACATGTGCTAGTTAATAGACAGTGAGCAAACAGTATTTAGTACAGACAGGAATTAAATATTTACTCTGACTCTGCTCTTTGGCAATGGCATAAAAAATTCAAGAACACCAAAAGAACGTGTAGTTCTCAGATAAGCTGTGAACTGTTGGCTACGACCATGCGACTAGTGTGTTAATAACAAACCACAGCAACACATTCGTTATACATGCACAATATCGCCATAAGACAGACGTGAAGGGGTAGATCACTGTCTCCAAATAAACAGTATACCACAAATTCATGATAACAAATCAGTTATTAATGTCGTCATTGATTTTTTATCAGAATATACTTGTTAAAATAATTTATTACCTAAATATAACGAGCCTTGGCGTTTACAGAAGCATATTTTCCAGGCCGCGGCAATATAGACAGCTCAGATCTATTTCCTAAACTAATCAAGTCTGGAAGAGCCAAAGGTTGTAAGGTCTGTAAAATTAAATCGTCCTAACAATTTTTTATTTACTAACAAAATCTAAGTTACAATATTAAATCAAATAAATACTATGAGTATATGGGTTGCATATTTACCTGTATAAAAGGAGAGGGGTGGGGTGGATTGTTAAAAAATAAGATTTTTATTTAAGATACTGTAAAACCAAAATCGCGAAAATTATTTAAATACAAAAACAATATATTACAAAAGTAAGAATTCAAAATTTTTGCAAGTACTTTGAAAATGTGAATAATAATTTCGTTAAAAAAACTATACATTTCACTTATAATTATAAGATTCCTAAATAATTACACACTTCACTAAAAATGAATGAAAACAACTAGCAGAGACCGGAAATATTCGCGTGTTCACTGAGGTGTAGGCTAGCGTCCAAGAACATATGTGTATTCAGCCCAATGGCTGCTCGATGATGCAGTGATATGGGCATGCATTAGTTACTTCTCTTCTATTGGCTAAGCGACTTCCGGGAAGTGTCAAATAAGTCACGGGCCATTTGCGACAGTGGCACGAACTTACAGTTGCTGGAATTCTATCTTGAGGCCAAAAGAAAACGCGAATTTTTCAAGTGTCTTACAATTCGGTTTACAACAATATTACCAAGGTTACTTAAGGGCGCGGTTCACCTCAGTTTTCAACGTCTTTTTATACTTTTACTAGCAGTCCCCCGCGGCTTTGCTCGCATTCAATCTGATAATATTTACTTTAATTGAAAAACCTCTTTGTACACAAGATTGGTACTCCAGTCATCAAGTGTTAGAATGTCCAAGCGGCTAGTTGAACTAAATCTGCAGCAGGATAAGTAGCTATAGCTGTCCATGCGAAAAGCAGTCTTAAGTTTGTCCCTGCCACTAACAGCGACTTCGCCTGGGCCTTATTTATAGCCCTGCTTATTTGACGTTGTGGGGTAACTACATACACCTAAGGTAAGAGGTTAATCGAATGAAAAACATGTTTACCCTGTGCACAACCATTGGTGACGGCGCCCTCAATTAAATATTTTCAAAATATTCACTTTAACTTTATTGCCATTACAAAGTTTCAGTGGGTAAAGGTTTCGCGGAAACGTATTTGGTGCCCCAAACTTGAGATTAGTGATATGATATATCGTCGGTTTACTGCCAAAAGTGACCAAGTCAAAATGAAAATAAATGATAAATATGCTAGGAATATGTATATGTTGTTTACGAACAATTGCCCAAGTTTAAAGTCTATTCGTCGTTTCGTTATCTACGTTTCGTACTGTTGTGTCACTGTATAGTAACATATCACATTTTTGACTGGCTTGGCTTCCGGGCTGGAGCCGCGTCTTCGTGGTTGCAGGAACCGACGTTTCGCCGTACATTTCAGCAGGCATCATCAGGGTCTCACTGTAGACTCCTATGGAGGCCAATCACGTCGGTTCCTGCAACCACGAAGACGCGGCTCCAGCCCGGAAGCCAAGCCAGTCAAGTCGACAACGGCCGCGAAAGCCTGCAGAATTCCATATCACATTTTTGTAAATATCTAAAATTTAATACTGTTTTTAAACGAAATATCATTTATGACTTAATCACTTTTGGCAGTATACGACGATATGTCTGCTGATATTGTAGAGGAACCTAAGTGGAAACCGAACTGCAATTTTACCCCTTTTAAAGACTACATGTAAATTGCACTAATTCGATCAGCCTTGTAGTTTTTGTGTGTCAGAATTGAGCGTTCGCACGCAGCTTTTAACGGAATTCGAGCCCAGAACCTCCTGGAATTTAGACCTGAGTAACAAACAACTGCGTCATGTAACGTCGAAATTAATCATGAAAATAAAATGTTATTAAAATAAATAAAATATCTGTGTCCTGGGCTCATTGAGGTTGTAAAACACCACGTCTCGATAGGTTACTGTAGAGTGAATCTCCTGCATAGGTTGTTTCTCGCTTCTCATTCCTGCTTTTCGGATCGTCAGCCTTGAATATTGACCAACTTAGTTTTATTCTTAATAATCATGTTTCTTATAAAGAAAAAAAATTCCATACATATTTTTTTAAATATTTACGTAAGCATCACTCTGACACGAACAACACCTCAATATCGCTTATGGTTAGATAGATATCGTGGGTTGATGGAAAACAAATTTTGTGCTTTTTCACCCTTTTGGGTGTCGAATTTCGAAATATTTTTAATTTACATCTTAGACATTTGTATAAGTATCCAACTGAAGTGTAAATCACATCGCTAGCCCAATCAGTCGATTCAAAATCGATCATTCCCTTAAAAAACACATATCACCCCAGCACAGTATTGAGAAATCGAATTTCGAAAAATCTGAAAACCGTTTTGCGATATTTCTTTAATCATCATCCTGAAGCAAAAATTAATTGTACATCTCGACGGGTTCGATAGATATCGAGGATTTATCTAAAACACATTCAAGGTCTTTTCACTACCTAGGAGAGTTAATTTCGGAAAACCCTTGAATCACGTTTTAGAATACTTTATTGGTATCTCGTGGACGTAAAAAACACAACATTAGCCCGCTGGGTTCAAGATATATCGATGATTAATTGAAAACGCTTTTCACCACTTTTCACCCCTTTTCACGTCCTTAGGTGGCGAATTTCGAAAATTCCTGAAATTGCTTTTTTAGGTATTTGAGTAAGCATCAATCCTAAACAAAAATCACGTCGCTATATAAAAAGCTATGGGATCGATATATAACGAATGTGAGTCGAAAACTCATATTACCCCTATTTTAACCAGTTTAGGGTCGAATTCGGAAAATGTATTTTAATGGTACCTGGGATATTTACTAAAGCACCAATTTAAAGCAAAGAGTACTTCGATATCTCGATTGATTCGACAGATATGGAAGGATAATCGAAAACACATTTCACGTATTTTCACCCCTTTAAATACAGAATTTCGAAATGTATTTGAGTCCTGTCATGGACATTTGTAGAAGTAACCAATTAAAGTTAAAATCACGACGATAGCCAATTGTGTTTAAAAGATATAAAAGATATAGACGATTCATTAAAAACACATTTTGCCCCTTTTTACTGCCTGGGGGTCGAATTTCAAAAAAATCTGAAACTTTTTTTTGGGTATTTACGTAAGCAATATTTTGAAGTGAATATCAACTCTTTAACCCGAAGGGTTCGATAGATATCGATAGTTGATTGGAAACACATTTAAGGGCTTTTCACCCCTTAAATGTTGAACTTCGAAAAATCCTTAAAATGGCTAATATGCATTTTTACGAGTGTCCTATTAAAGTAAAAATCACGATGATAGGCCGTCGGGTTCGAGCTCTATCCACGTTTTTTCGTAAACACATTTCGCCCCTTAGAGGTCGAATTTCGAAAAATCCCTTCTTAGTGCTCGCCTACGATCTCAGGGGAACCCCCACAAAAAATTTCACGATTCTAGGTCCAGTGGTTTGGGTTGCAGTTTGATATGTCAGTCAGTCAGCTTTCATTTTTATATATAGAGAGATGTATTTGTACCAGATATTTTTTTCTTATATTAGACATAAATTGTGTCTAAATCTTCCTCTTAGAAAATTGTTATACGCTCATAGTATTCGCGTTGTTAGTCGTAAACGTCAACATTTTTACTTTACGGTTTTTTACGTACGCCACTAAAGCCAACTGACATACAAAACCGAAAAAATTCACAGTGTATAACAATGTTGTAGTCCATGATTTGAAATATATAAAAACATCAATAATAAACAAAGTTTTTATTTATAAAAAAAGTTTTTAAATGTTTATTTCAAAACTCAACATTTTTTATTAAAACTAATATATTTTATTTTTGTTTTTATACGTGTCATTTAAAACTGGCATTTGTTGTTATATGGAAAAACTAGACGGGGTATGAAAAACATTTTAAAGTACAGAGAGTTTTATATCTACCATTCCAATTTTACCGTTAAAACACTTTTAAACTATCAACTTACTTTTGTCCCGTTACCGCGCAGGATAGTAAATTGTAAGTAGATTTTGTATTAAAACCGACAACAAACTGTCATGCATCTTAAAGTAAACAGATAATGGATACAAAAACAGTTTGTAAAAATGTTTCGCATACACTATGCTCATCTTGTTTAAATAATAACTAAGTACTATAAAATTTAATTAGAACTTTAAGAAGAAAAATAATGTAACAAGACCTAAAAGTATTTTAGAACTCTTTGGAGAATCCACTGTTCCATGACTGCTTTTACATGATTCTATGACAGCTGCGATACTGACATCAGATTTAGCGGACAGGGCATGACTAAATAAGTTCGGTAATTGCAAATAACAAAGTATAATATCTTACGTCTCGAAATTTGAAGAAAATATATCAGCAAAGTGCTCCATTAACCACATAATAAGTGCCGACTAATAATAATTGTTTCAAGAAATATTGTTGACCACTTTTAGACCAATAACATATGATTCACGTGTAAAGGTAACATTAGATGTATCAAATTCATTGTAAAGTTTGGGAGAGTGCCAAGTTGTTAGCAGAGACTAGCAGTTATTTTCTTATAGCTTGAAGAATGCCTAAGATCTAGTCCAACTACCATCCTAGATAAGTTTATCAAGGATTCTTAAAATAAGAGGATCAAATAACAAGAACATTTATTTTTTCGTTTCTCATCAGGTACAACCTAATTGGCCTCAGTGTCCTCATATCATGAAACGAAGTTTGACTGTTACAAAACGACCCGGTGACAATATACATGCTATATGAAGTGTTTTAATGACTTTATTCTTCGCAGTCATGACAGCTGTTTAAAATACACCTTTCTTCCAGTAACAAAATACCCTTTCCCTCAAATCTCTCTAAGCATGTTATATAAAAGAGTTCCAAAACGAAGTTTATTTAGTCTCTTTGTGAGTTAAAACACTTATAGCGATTTTATTTGACACACTATTGATAATACATGTTCCGAGTTTGGCACTACCGGTACAATATATGACAAAATAAATATATATTAAAACAATTTCCACTGTTAAATTTGAATGTTGTGTTTTCACAAATATCACCCTGGCGTAAAACATGTTAGAGGTATTTTTGACAATCCTGTATTAGAAAGTACACCACTTACTATTCAAAACAAAAGGTTTCAGACTCAGCAGACCTCATTTTCTAAACAAGCAAACAAGACAAAATTAAAAATAAGGGGATGGGTGTGTGGTGATTATCGCTCACATAAATATAAAGAACAGTATTTCAGTCACTTGAAACATCAGAGTCTTATTGATGATTATTTTTGCAGTAAATTTGGTATTAAAAACTACATAATATCTACAATAATGTATGTATTCTTTCGCGAAAGTTATTAATATTTTAGGAAATGTATATAAAAGAACACGACCTAGACTTTGTTTCACCTGCAGTGGGCAGTTTATCGAAACGTTTTCAGTATGATGAAAATTTTAAGGCCAATAGATATCATAGAGTTATGGAGATTGATTATGACACTCACAAAGCGCGTGCAAATGCCCTTTTGAAACTGTTAACTTGTTGTATTCTAAAATATGTCTGGTGAAATCTAATGCATGTGATAAAAGGTTCGCTTGTAACTCATATATTATATTTTCTTAAAAGCTAAAAAGTATAATTACGTTTGCGGATAAATGACCTTACATTTTTTGCTTTTCCAACCTTAATTATAACGAAAACTACTAGAAACAGAAAGGTCAACGTAGGAGGAGTACGAAAATATTAAAACATATATACACTCTGCTACAGAAGAAGCACTGTGCAGAATAAACCGTAGTGTTCTAAAGATATATTGGTGGGACAAAGCGATTGAAGACCGAATTCAACAAAAGAAAACAATCTCCCATTAAATGCTACAAAAAGGTGACAACGAAATGAGAGAAGAATATAAAAAAATAGACAATTGAAACCACGTGTGATAAAATAGAAAAACAAATCCATGGAGAAAAAAGGTGAACATATTGAAAGGCATATAAAATGGGCAAATAGCATGGAGGCATGGGAATCAATAAAATCAGTAATAACAACAGATAAGTAAGACATAATATTAAAAAGTATATCGACAACACACTCGGTAGATTATTTTAAAGGGCTGTTGACAGAAACAAGAACAAGTTTTGTGGGAGAAGAAGAATTCGAAGATATAGAAGGAAATATTCCCTTAACAATGTAACAAGTAAGGAAAGCCGTTAAAAGAACCAAAGTAAGAAATCCCCTGGCCCAGGAGGGATAATATATGCTGAGTTAATGAGTGAATGTTCAACAAAATAAATGGTAACGATTAGAAGCCATTTGAAAGATGTTTGAAGGGTGACTAAATTCCTGAAGAACAGTGACGAAGCTTTACCTCTCCTATCCATAAAAAAGGTTCAAGGATGATCCAAGAATTTACAAAGGTATTGCAGTACTTTCAACGTTAGGAAGATTATATTCTACAGTATTAAGGAATTTAACGGAAGACGAAATAAAAGAGAAACCGCCGACACAACCGGCAGGTTTTAGGGCTGGAAGATCGACGGTGGATAATGTGATTACTCTAAATATAGAATTAGAAAAAAAAAGAGTTCAAAGGATCAGATACACGCACATAGCTCTAATAGACTTGGAGAAAGCGTATTATAATGTGCTAATCAGTAGGCTATGGAAGGAAATGAGGAACAAGGAAATTCATCAAATTGAAATTCAGGCTATTCTGTAATATTACAGGAATAACTCTGCAAAAATCAGAGTAGGAAACGAATTCACCACCTCATTGCCAATAACAAAAGGATTGCGACAAGGTTGCTGTTTATCTCCTTCGCTTTTCAAAATATGTTTGGGCAGAGCCCTAGTAAAATGGGTTTGAAATGTTAAAACATGGGACTGAGGGTAGGAGATGACATGCTGTTCACTTTGTTCTTCGCAGATGATCAGATAGTCGCAACAGAAGATGAAGAAGACCTCAACTATGTGATCAGATAACTTCAAGAAGAATACGATGCTGCAGGTCATAAAATAAAGTAGTCAAATGTGAGTATTTGATAGTATAGAATGAGGAAGTTAAAGATTTTATACTAGACGGAGGAAGAATGAAAGGAGCAAAGTGTGGTAAATATCTGGAGACTGAGTCTGCAAGTGTTCCTTGGACTGTGTATGTGACTGAAGACGGAGACATGGTGCAGTTTCCGAAAAGTCGCATTTTGTTATGTCGCAAGGAGACCATTGTGTTCCATTTTTTTTTTTCATTGTCTTACTGTCGACAATCAATGTGTTATTTGTTTTCGTTCGCATTCCTCATGGTGTCTGTGTTTCTGCTGTGCCGTCTACATCCAGTTATTTTGTCGTTCATTATATTTTATCTGTTTGTTATTGCAATTGTATTATTTTATGTGTTGTTTTGTACTTACTGACGGAATTTATTTCGTGGTATAATCTGAGTAATTTGTTTATTATTTCCTTGGCTTGTTCTTTTGGTGCTTGGGTGCTAATTTGTGTTATTTGCTTGTGAAACACTGCCTGAATTCCTTGTGAAATTGTATATGTTTACCTTTGTTTGCCAGTTGCAAATACATTCCTTTAGTTTGTTTACTGTTCTGTTCGTGTACTGTATGTGAATTCTCTGGTTTTCTGTGACACGCTATTTGCTGCAATGTCGTATGTCCATAGTCCATAATACTCCTTTAGTTTATTGATGACTGTAAGCATGATTCAAATTCCTGAATATATATATATATATTTTTTTTTTTTGCTTTAGCTAGACGTACCCTCAAAGTTTATTGCTGTATTACTTCGATTTAATTGACTCTGCTCTAGTGACTAAGAAACAAAATTTGTTCCAAAATGGTTGAAAATGCATTGCGTGCTGCAAAAGCATGAATTAGTTTTGTCTGCGTATTTTACTCAACAAAAAATTTACAGAATACACAATTAATTAATAAGTATTACAGTAACCTATATTCGGTCGTGACAAAAATATTCCCAAGATCACTTATTGAATGAATCTTGTCTCCCAAATATTTCTTTTCAAAGTAAATTAAATCTCCAGATCGTGGCGAGAATATTACCTAATTTGTCAATTCTGTCGTCAGAAGACAAATAGAAACTTTATGGTTAATTTATTAATCTGAAGAAACCAAACACCGTAGTCGTCTGTTACAGCGTAAACTGTGCCAGGTCATTATTTAATTGATTGCCCTAGTATATAATTCGGTCACAAAACTCTATGTAACGCTTCTAGATGCTTATATGAAGAATGTACAAATTAAATACCACGGTCTAGATTTTCTTTTATATATATATTGGCAGAGCTGATGAGGTACTCCTCAGTTTTACTTAAGTTTTTCGTGGTATAACATTTTAACACATAGATGAAAACTACAAATGAGAAAATATAATAAAAGTAACAATTTAGCTACTGAAACACTATAAATAATTAAAAATAACAAGTGCTTATCTCTCATCAAACATAACTGAGACGTTGTAGCTTCTTGCCAAGCGAATACGCCATTTTGCAACGTCTTATATCCATAATTCAGTATTTCACAATGTTTTTAATTTTTTTTTATTTACTTTTTCAAATAACTTCCAAACAACTTAACATCCATAGATTATGTATCCCTAAAAAGCAATGAATATATATATATATATATATATATATATATATGTGTGATTTAAATAAAGTACACATTTTAAACCCAATTTTCAATCTCATTTAAGATAATAGTGTTCAAAATCACATCAAATAATATCTACATCAAATTTTGAATTTACAAAAGTGACAGAAAGGGCTGCTAATTTTCAATTATGGGTTGTTTTTAGCACAAAAATAAAATTTAAAAAAAAGTTACATTGTTGCGTTAACATTTAAAATTTGCTACAAACCTACTCTAAATTGCACAAATGTGTTATAATTTTGATTTATTATTTAAATATGTTATTTGTCGTGTAAGATTTTCCTTTTCGCTTTTTTTTGTTTGATTGAAAGAGAAATAATTGAACATTAGGAAAAAATTAAACACGTGAACCGTGCGCTTTCACTTGAACGGCAGTGGTGGAGGTTGAAAGAATGCTGCCACTCTGTTGTCTGTCCTTGAAGGAGAGAACCCCAGCATTTTCTGAGTGTTCTACCTGATGTACCTTGTACACAACATGCACGATAAGATGAAGGAACACTCCGAGTAGACATCTCCAGGTAGGTTGCACTGTGATGATCTCCGTATCCACGAGATGAGGATAAAATGAAACTATTCCACGACAAATCCATCCAAAATGACGCTAAACATGCTCAGAATAGCTATGAATTCAACCCAATTGCAGTTATAGACTTCATCGCACTAGCAACAAATCAAAATTTTTCTCTTTTGATTATCTTCTTCTTGTTGTAGCTTACCTTATGCTGCATGCCGAGAGAATCTCTATTAGACACGTACCATTTTATTTTGTTGCAGCCAGAAATAATTTCTCTTTTTTTATGCATTCGTTCAATCAATCAGTCTTGCATTTCATAGCGGTACAATTCTTCTTCCAATTTCTCCTTGTTCGAAAATGATAGTGGATATTTTTCTTTGACACAAAAATTAGTATACCTAATAGCTAGAGACCTGAAAAATTCGCGTTTTCTTTTGGCCCCAAGCTAGAATCCCAGCAACTGTAAGTTCATGCCACTTTCGCAATTGGTTCGTTACTTATTTGACACTTCCTGGAAGTATCTTAGCCAATAGCACAGAAACAACTAAATGCAGGCCCATATCACTGCGTCATCGAGCAGCCAGTGAGCAGATAATGTTTGCTTGAATACACATATGTTCTTGGAGGCTAGCCTACATGTCAGTGAACCCGCGAATTTTTCCCGTCTCTACTAATAGCGGAATTACACTTCGCCTATAAACCACACCTTTTGCAATATTTTTAAAAATGTATAATTTCCTCAATCATAAATAAATGTAAATATCTACAACAAAACAATCAATAGAGCCAGCGATTTTTGGTGAAAAGAATTCTCCTCACTGTTCACTTCTCCAACTGATAACGATTTCTTGCATTATCTACACTGTTAACGGAACAAAGAATGGCCTCAAACTTGTCAAATTATTTTCGATGTCAGGACAAGCTAATTTACAAGCATTGTTGTTAATAATTCTTGCTTCACTATATGGACCAGATTATATGGTTGAAAGCTTCTTTGAAATATCGTTTCAGAATTGTATAACATTAGCGATTTTTACTAGTACAAAATCACTCGAATTAAAATTTGAAATTTGTACCACTTCGGCTTTTTTTTCTGTCTTGTTTCTGCAACAAATCAGTCTTTGCGCTACAAGTGTAAATTTAATTAAAAATTTCGCTGGTATGGTTACAATTACCAAAGTTTTCCCAAGAGCCATGTGAAAACGCAGGTAGAAGCAGTTGAATATCAGTATCTAGGGCTGTTTGATTTGCGATATATCCGTTTCCATGTACAATTTACTGCTTATTCCTTGGTGTGTCTATTGCTGAGAATTTGTAATTTCATTTACACTTTCTTTTCGTTTTCTACTTTCTCCAAGTTCGTGCAAACCACCATTTAATGTGCTAGTAGTTTCATCAGTGTTACCATTACTAATTTCCATACGGCCTTGCACTGTATGTTTATAAACGTTCTGCACATGCCTTTGTTGCTCGTCGACACTTCTTCCATTTCTTTAATCATTGTAACATTTTTGTTTTCCATATCTATTTCCTGAACTATTCCATATGTTATTCTAATAATAACCGTTTCTGTAGTTACCACGCAAATAGTATTCGTTGCCTCGAAACGAAGTGAGATTTATAGTACAATAATTAATCTGAGGTCTATACTGATTTGGCTCAGTATGGTAAAACTGAACATGAGGATGATTGTTATGTTTATTTGCACCTTTACATACACGATCTGTGTCTGGTGGATATAATGGTAGAGAACTCTCTGCGCTACCCATTCCGTCATGTTGCTTATAGGACCGATGACGTTGTAGTTTGTCAATATTCTCAAAAGCTAATAACGCCTCTCTGAATGCAGACAAGTCGCTGAAGTGATGTCCTGACCAGTGAGGCTGATACCGATATGGAAGTTGATGTAATACCATTTCTATAAATTCTTCTGTGCTGATCGGCGGATCTAAGTGCCTCGACTTTTCGTAAATCTGTGACAAATGAGTTTTTAAATGTTTTTCACCACCAGGAATAAATCTTTCATAATGTATTTGTGCTCTTAACCTCCCTCCATAAATGCTCAACAAATTTATCTTTGAAATCGGAGTATACGTTTGTAATAGGCCGGATGAGCTCTCACCAACAATAAGCAGTTGAACGTAACCCTAAATTTAAACATCGCAAAACATCCACATCAGTTATGCATAACATATTACCGTATTCTTCAAATTTTACTACGAAGTTTATTTAATTGTCTCCAGTTCTTCCTTCAAACCTCGGAACTTGGTCTACCCAGAGGTTTGAAGGGTGGTGCATTAGCGTACTTACTGATGTACAGGGGCTATCCGACTGGTTTTTTTTATACTTGTGTTGAAGAAGTGAAGTTATTCTGTGATAATATAAAGGTATATTAATGTTGGATATCTGCGCTAGGCGTTTTGTTAACCTGTAAGTTATGCAGTGCCGTAGCGACGTGACCTCTCTCGTCTTCTACTGAACTGATTTTTTAAATTACTTCATCCATTTCAACTGCCGTTTTAGCCCTTTTTAAATGAGTGTTTTCTCGACTTGCAAAAGTCGATGTTCTTCATGCCTGTTGAATGAATCAAGCTGTCAAGATAGACTTGCATTAAATTGCTCCAGGCTTGAGCTTGCACCTTGTTTTTCTAAAGTCACAATACCGTTCTCAATTTCTCTAAAATGTTTGGAACATTGCTACCTAACTTGTTCAATCTCTTACCGTGTTGTGGTTATGTCCCTTTTTAAGTGTTGTGAGACGGTGGCCAGTTCGTTTGGTAAGCTGCTAACTTGCACGCTAAACTTTGGCTAAGATGGGTGATATTATTATTTACCTGCTCTCAAAAACTGTCAATGAAGCCGTTTATCTGATCAGCTTGTGCCATAGCCTGTTCAGTCAAACTAAAGGGTAGCTGTTCAGCTTGCTCTCTAGCCTGTTCAGTCAAAGTAAACCGTAGTTGTTCAACTTGCTCTCTAGCCTGTTCAGTCAAACTAAAGGGTAGCTGTTCAGCTTGCTCCTTAGTCTGCTCAGATCGTACTCTAGCTAGTTCTGTCAAACTAAACCGTAGTTGTACTGTTTGCAGTCTGATCAGTCAAACTAAAGCTTAGTTATTCAGCTTGCTCTCTAGCCTGTTCAGTCAAAGTAAACCGTAGTTGTTCAACTTGATCTCTAGCCTGTTCAGTCTAACTAAAGGGTAGTTGTTCAGCTTGCTCCATAGTCTGCTCAGATTGTACTCTAGCTAGTTCTGTCAAACTAAACCGTAGTTGTACTGTTTGCAGTCTGATCAGTCAAACTAAAGCTTAGTTGTTCAGCTTGCTCTCTAGCCTGTTCAGTCAAAGTAAACCGTAGTTGTTCAACTTGCTCT